>JAPYYV010011652.1:0-20629 GCA_030522625.1 Copidosoma aretas | reverse complement strand
AATTCAACTGAGCGGTCAAAAACTGGATGATGGTGGTCATTTACTGGGTTGGCCGGTCAAAACCTAGACTTACAATTACACTCCAACAATAACATTATTATAATAAATTCTGTTGTATTTTTGTTCAGTAACGAAATTTTTATTAAATGTTGGTGATATTAGGAGTGTCATTCGCCAAAAGTAATGCTAATTATCTCTGAAATGACTTAATTACAAGCTTTCGGTCAAAAACTGGGATAAATCGGTCAAATACTGGGCACTTTACCCCTACATGGTTGCCGACGAGAAGATGCGATGAATGAGAGCCATCCCATGCAGGCAGACAGGCCAGTTGAGTTTATCGAAAGCACTCGTGGGTATGTACTCATGAGTACGGCCACCCGGGACATTCGTTCGCATCGCTCTCTTCAAATTATTACAGAGTGAGAATATACAGCCCCATCACCACCATCAGCGTCCTCGTCGTCGTTGACAAGAAGAGAGCGACGCGTGCCAAACGTTTGCCGACGGCATGATTTTCGCGCTCTGGAGTGTACCCATATTATAATACTCGACACCCTGATAATGATGGTGACGACGACGACGACGACGACGATGATGACAATAATAATAATAATAATAATAATACTTATCGCGTCCCACTGCGAGCTCTGCGGTTTCGCGTCAAACCTCTGCTACCGCCAGCCACTCGATGTTATACACGCGCGAGGCCATCGTCGGTCCGTCCCCGAGTACCCACTTACAATACAGACTATATGTATACCTACCCAACAGAGCAGTCCCCCGTGCATATCTCTCCCGACGCTGCGTGACGAGACGCCTCGGTCGCCTGCGGTATGATAATAAGTGCAGCAGTTATAGCCTCGATATTATACACAAAGTACTTGTACCAAAAAACGTTTCATCCCACGTTGTACGTATTGTACTATATTCCCTGCGGATTCCCATGAGCGCAGCCATCATCAGCCCCGCGTGCGCCCACAACCGCATGCTAGCTCTGTGGCAACGACAAGTCTTTATTCTTATTGTACCTTGAATTACATCATCGCGTTACAAGTCTACAATAAAATGCGATGAGCCTTTGTAAAATATACACCCACCCGCGCACAATCACACCTACATTCGATTGGACGCGCCTCTGTAAATTGTTAAAAAAAAAAAAAAAAAAAACCCGTCGAGAGCAATTACCGATTAGATACGCATCATCATCATCATCGTCACAAGTGTGCGCGCGGCTACCTAACGCGTGTACGCGTGACCGAGCACTTATATATGACTATTTTTTCTATCCTATATAGGTATATGATCATCATAATCATCATCATCATGATGATCGGGTGAAAAACTTTAGAGCGCGATTACCTGATGTGCGATACGACGATGATCGGTGACATATATATATATATATATATGTTTGTTTGAATGTTTGTTCGAGCGACGGGGGAGGGAGAAAAACCAGCGATCGGCGCGTGGTGTGCGTCGATGAAAAAAAATCGGTAAATATTGGGTCTCTTCGCATAATGATATTAACAATCACAACGGTACAAACGTACTGTATGGTATGTATTATGTAGTAGCAAGGACAGAGACGGAAAAAGGAGTAGGAGAGGATTAAAATAGAGAGGACGGGGAGTATAGAGACCTGAGGTAGTAGCGAGCGCGGTAAAGAGAGCCGAGCTCGGTTTGCCGAGAACTTAGAGGCGAATAAATATGAATAGCACGGAAAATATTTGATGTAAAAGCAAGGATTTGTCAATATTATTATCGCGGCGTAACGAGCAAAGTTACCGGGGTGGGGGAAAAGGGAGCGCCCGCGCGGTGTAAATAATCCGTTGTTGGCGAGAGAGAGAGAGAGAATCGGGGCGGAGCATGGGCCATATAATATACCGTACACTTGGATAATGCACCCCGAGCGGGAGATCATTAGTACAGTGCTTACCTATACGGGGCAAGAAGGGGAAGAATAAGGCACCACCCTGAGCTGGGTTACCGACCAAAGTTTTATGGTAAAAAGATGATGGCTCGCTGCTGGGCTTTTCGGAATGTACACATTATATACGCACAGTTGCTTGCTTGCATCAAGCTCGGTGGGGTGCGGTGCGCTGCGGTGGCAAGTATGGGTAAGTATTATCCACGACCCATACTTGCGGTGCGACGGGGCATCTGGGACATCTGCTCGCGTTAAAGAGCAGAGAGCAAGGGCAGGAGGAGGTAGAGGTTGTTACTCGTCCGTAATTCAGACGGCAAACACATAGCAGTAGGCCAAATAGATAATATATCGTTTATATTGCCATATAGGTACGCATGTATTATAATGTTGATATACGTGTATATAGGTACGCGTATACGTAATATGTGGTGAAGATACAGAATAAGATTCGAATACTGTCACAACTTGGATAGGTTTCCCGGAAGATTCAATTGTTCACTTATTTTTCGTATTTCTACACAAACAACTGAATTTTCTGGAAAACCCATTCAAGTTTTTGCAATTTGTTCCGTGACGACTCCCAGTGGATTCGTTCAAGGAAGAGAATGAGCCCAAAACATCAAAAATCAGATGTAAATCGAAAAAGATTAAAGTATATCTAATTGAATTTTTTTTCAAGCTTCGGTATCTGAAAAATGTAACAACAAAATTTTACGGAAAAAATCGCACGATATTAAGCACTAGCTATATTATTGTCAGGTTAAGCGACATTTTTCATAACTTTTCATAAACATTCATAATACAATATTCAAAATAATATATGTGCTATACAGGGGTGATGAGCCACCTTAAGTACCGCACGTATGAATGTTACACACATGGTGGAGGATATAAGAAATACAGAGTGACAACTAACCGAGCGTTTAGCCGGCTATTATTGCGAGCCTACCCCCGCCCCCTTACTATTTATGTTTCACTGCTGTGCTGAATCGCATCAGCCCCCCCCGGGTCCTACAGTCCCCGACACCGTCGTAGTAGCCTGGTCGGTCGATCGTCGTCGCCGCCGGCGGCAAAACCCCAATATCGTTCGAGCATTCAATTTGACCTGCTGCTTCTGCTGCCTCTGTCTCTATCCATCCCACCCTGCAGGGATGGTAAGTTATATACGCTAAGCTCGGGCACACATGCAGCCAGCCCGCCGTGTCGCTCAAGCTCGAGGAGCTTAACCCTCGCATTTGCCTGCCTGCCTGTCTGTCTGTCAACGCGGCCGGCAGGAACCACCACCCCTCTGTGCTCCCTATCTAACCAACCACCCACCCACCCACCCGTCCGCTATACATATTACCACCTTATAACGCACCCAACATCCCGTTGCACCGTAGGTTTCTTTTATTTTCCTTTTTTTCGTCTCTTCTGCACAGCTGCCGATGGGTACGATTTAAATACATTAAGTATATGCTCTGGCGCAAGATTCGCCTTCCGAGATGCTGAAACTCGTATTCCCGGAACCCGCCGAAGCAATACCATCGCATGTGGGCATTGTGTTGAAACGTTAATGCCTTTTCGCGGCTCTTCCTAGTACTTATACCCTTACATACCTCTCGCGCATGATATATATGTTTTATACCTTTTTTTTTATTTTTTTCCCCCTTGGCCCCCCCCCCCCCCCCCCCAACCTTCTCTTTTCTCGGTCGCGGCGCGGTGATGTTTGCCGTTGTTGCTCAACGCTCAAATTTTTCAGCAGCAGCTGCGCGCGCGTGCATTCGGAGCCGCGATAATGTACAACTCTCCGACTTACACAGAGTGAAAATCTCGACCTACTTTTCATCCACGCGGGCATTTTACGATATCTGTCGTATAATTTGTGTACGGATAATGGTTCGAAGGATGATTCCTGATGAGCACCGTGCCACGTAGTACGTATATTATACACAAGTATATCATACAATTATTTTTCAATGCTGTCGTTGGTATAATACGCATGAGAGTATATATATATATATTATGGAAATGCAGCTAGAGGACAAGCCATTAAGCGCAGCTGATGATTCGATTTGGCAAACGTCCGCAAAACGCTCTCCGTATTAGCCCTCCACATATAGACACGTCCATTCGGCTCCGCGCGACTGAAGTTTGACGACAAAATATTTGTCGTTCAAACAGCCCGGATCCTCAGAATACATACAGACCCTCTGCCACCTCCGCCTCCACCTACTCGTACGTACACCAGTCGTTATACAGCGGCGACCCGCGTATCATCACCTCCTCTCTCTCTCTCTCATCCCGATCATACTTGCGCTTGTATTCTCTCGTACAGTCTCGTAACTCTCCATACGTATACAACGTCACTCACTCACTCTCTCTCTCGTTTTGTTTGATCGGGGCAATTCCGAGCTCTCGAAATCGTGCTGGGTACGTCCTTCTACTTATTACCATTGTTTCACGGGGGGCACACGACCGTGGCTCGTAACTTTCCTCTTCTCCCCCGTTGTTCATAGTTAAAGCTCGACCATTGAGATCTGGAATTATGAATGCACGTATGTACGTACGTATAAGATTTTTATTGGATCAAAAAGATGATATTTCAAACAGCAAAATTATAAGAGAAGGTACATGGTTAATTATTTTTCGTATACAATATAGCACGCGGATGGAGAACCCGCAGAAAGGCAATGGCGTACGTCCGTCGGGGACTCGGGGAGGCTGGCAATATTATGCATAGGTATGATTTATCAGATCTGTACTGAGAATATAAACTGTGTGTATAGCAATCAGAATATCATACATATACATACCAGACGATAACAATGATAATGATGTATAGCGTTGGAAAAAAAAAAGTTGCACAAGGCTGTTGGGTCGTGCCTTGGCTGCTGTGGCACGTGTCGCGCCTACGGAATTGAATTAACAATAATGTAAGATGTAACATAACTATATACTATACTATAGCAAACGAGAGATGGCGGAGGAAAAGAGCACGGGACCATACAGCACCATATATATTATATATAATCTTGGCGTTGCCGGCTCGCTACTTACCTGTACTTGTAGTACATTACTTTGGTGCCGTGTGTTAAAGAGCCTAATCAACGATAATCAGTCGTTACGAGCGTTTAGCGTGCGTGGCGACTGCAGTTACTTATAGAATCGCTGAGAAAGAGAGAGAGAGGTATAAGCAAGTACCGCAGGGCGCACATCGATAGCTATATAATATCCTCGCGAAAGCTGCAAGCAAATGCCTGTAGTTTGCACAACCTCGGGCGTATATTGTTGGGGCAAACAGCAGCAGCATCCACAATTTTATCATCGGGTCCAAGTCGCGCGTGAAGCATCGCAGCAGTCTCCCTATCTTGGGACGGATCATACAACATCGCGCGAAATGTTCGGAAGGAGCATAAAAATAAAATACTGGAATGGGAAAGAAAACGACCAATACCTGTGTGGACCATTTGATGGCGAGCTTGCGCATACATGTATGCAATATGTACTTACTGTCACGGACGTATAATATATAATAAGTACAGACAATATTGTTCAATATTGTTCAGACGAGCTTTCATGCATATAAATACAAATGTATATCTCCGTGAGCACTATATATATATATATTTACGACGAGGCGCACATCTTGTATTATACATACTCGGCGTCGTAGCAAACGAGCGAACGAGCGAACGAGCGAGCTTTGCCGTGCTGCAGGAAGGTCGAGTGACGTAGCCCCGGCTGCGCAAATATTGATCGTCGTCGTCGTCGTCGTCGCCGTCGCGTTTGAAAAATTCCAGCGAGTCGTCGACTTGCTGCTCCGCTTCGTTCTCGCTCGTGGTGCTGGTGGTGGTGGTGTAGCTAGCCTGCCCGTCCTCCTCCTCCTCCTCCTCCTCCTCCGCGCCGTCGTCTTCTTCGGCGTTCGCGTGGGGCGCGCACTCTTGCCGCGCACGCGTTCCGCCATTCCTTTTTGCTCATCTCCTCCTCCTCGACTCCCGCTGCCAAAGCTCAAACCCGAGCCCGAGCGAGCTATATACGCGATTGTAGTACCTGCTCCCTCCTCCTCGCCCGTACTTATGTACACCCTTGCACACGTATACTGCATTATACTGCATACCGAAGTACAGAAGAACAAATAAAAAGTAACAGTAACATCTGCATCCGCAGCCATGAAAATCGTCCCCGTCGCTCGTATATAATACGGTGATACGCCTATAAGTAGACATGGTTGAGTACTGCACGCCCGTTGTCGTTGCTGTTTAGGCGTTGACAACGCGGTCGGGCGCGCGCTCTCGGTATCGGTTTATACACTTGTATAATATATATATATATATACCCGATCGCTCGTCCGCTTGCTTGCTTTATCCCCAAATGCCAATATATGCGGCAAATATTAAATATTTATATTTGTTAAGTAGCAGCAGAAGAGAAAGAGCAGCCGTGCTTGCGCTTAGATGATACTTGCGCGATTATTCTTTTGTCATGTTAACTTTATAATCGGTACATATTTATAAAACATTAACCGCTCTCTCTCTCTCTCTCTCTGTGTGCACGTGTGCTCTACTAATGTTTTACCAACACGCCTGCAACTCTTCAAATTATTTGCCGTGTAAATTGAGTACTCTCGCCTCTCTCTCTCTCTCTCTCTGCCTGTACGTGCGTTTGGTAGAATATAACCGGAGCACTTTTGCTCGCCACTTCCGTTCTCCTCCATTGATGTATATCATCTACTCATACCTATTCGTGTAATCATGATATTCGTACGCCACCGCGTAAGTATACTATAGACTCGAGCGACTCTTTAATGGTCAATCGGACCGTTTCCAACATTTCCGCGCGTGTTCGTTCAAAGCATACTTGCTTGAAATATTTTGTTTCCCACCACTTAACATTTGTTCGCAACTCATTCGATCATCAATGCAGCAGAAGTACAAATACCTGTACACATGTGCGCACATCTACCCCCGCCCTTTGCTCCGCGAGCCGCGAAACGACATGATTTCGTTTGTTCGTTTGCTCTCGACGCGCGTGCATGAATGTATAGCGTTTGGTTTTTCGGAGCGCAAATATTTGAGGGCCCGCGCGCGCGGAAATATTTTTCAAGCAAATTTTCGCCCGCGTATAATTATTGTTGTCCGATCAAACACCACCCGACCAACTGCAGCTTATTGTCATCGCAAATAATTACACAGATGTGCAGAGTTATAATAGTATAGCTGCAATCGGGCGCATGCAACTTGCATTAAAATTTACACTTGATGCGGAACAATTAAGAAGAGACGAATGATTCGTGCTATTTGTATCGACGGACGAACGAGGGGGGGACGGAGGTGAAAACAAATTGAAAGCATGAACGGTGCGGTATGATAGTCACAGGGGAGGGGGGGGGGGGATCGGCCGTCGAAAGTGGCCAATAAAAATTTCATGACTGCCGCAGAGTTGTAATCGGCGCGTTTGGTCGCAGTGTATGTAAGTGTACAGCGAGGGGTGTCCCCGTCGGCTGTAATGTGCTTTTGAATAAGAAAATTCGGGGCAGGGGGGGTTAAGCGAAGGGGTGGCCGCCAGCTGCGGGGCTCCTGGAGGGTCCAGCGCCTGCCACCTGTTCTCCCCCCCCCCTGTCTTATATACATATAATCGGGAGTAAAGGGGGGGGGGGGGGGCTCCGATCAATTATCCAATATAAACGCCGACCGCACCGCACGCGCGCGATAAGATCTGTACCTATAATACGTGCATTGTGCACACACCTCCGACTGCAGCGGCGTGTGATTTCGGACGCAGCGATCGGCCCATCGATTTTTCGCCGCCGCGATCGATGGATCGTTATTGGGACACGTTGTGCATCGGATATACGCGTACATACACACGCGAGGAGGGGGAGATGAGCGGACGGCCGTTGCCCGCTGGCTGGCTGGCAAATATTTGCCCTGCAGTCTCATTAAACTTGGAGCGGGAGAGCTTTTACATCCTCGTTCGCGTTCACATTTTCGCTCTACGTACGTACATCGGTATGGTGGCGGTACTGGTAGTAACGTCAACGCGCCGGGGCAGGGGGGGGGGAGGAGGCCGCTCGTTAGATTAACGCGGTCCCGCCGCTGCTGCGACGATTGGCTGCAAACGCAATTTTAAATGATTTTTCGCCCGATTGTCCGGGGGCTGTTCATTTGCGAGGCGCTCGCGCGGTTCATGCAGTGACGTGCGTGTGCATGTGTGTGTGTGTGACGACGATGATGACGATGATGCATTATTTTTACTACTCCTTCTCGTCGGTCGGGCCGCAATCAAATAGTACATATACACTTGTGTGTACACTGCAGCACGTAGCGTATATTATACGTATAGCCGAGTTCCACAGGGGACAACACGGGGGGGAAGGGGTGCACACTGAAACACACGAGTATTGTAGGTATACTAGAACATGCGCCCGGCGTGTGGGAAATGACCGGGTCGTGGGATCGTTCGTCGGCGGTGGTGGATGGATGGCGCCTCATGCCTCCGGGCACTGCTTTCGCTCCACTATATATTCCCCCGCGTCGATTTGAGTGGCCACCTTCTCCTTGAAGGGCCTCGCGAGGCCTCCACCCGTCGACCGTTTCTCGATCAATCGCATGTACACGACGTATATATACATATACTTTGTATATTACACAGTGCAATTTGCGCGAAGCTCGTCGCTTAATAATAACATACACGCAAGCCTATTATTTCGTGATAAAAGACTGATTGTCACGTGACTGGAGCCTTTTTACCCGTTGTGCGATCGGTCGAGACTGGTCAAGAGCGGGTCTATTTGAAAATGAGATTAAAAAAAATTAAAATAAAAAAGGTGATTTGAATCGATAAAAATTATGACTAAAAAATATTTTTTTTTTTTTAAATCGTGCAAATAAGTATGTGTAATTGAATGTTGGGGGGTTGGCGCGCGAAGCGTATCTCTAGATAGCCCTTTTGAAATCAAGGTGAAAATGTATTTGCCGTGGCTGTAAGCTGAAAAAAAACAGGCCAAAATGTCATGGGGAAGACGACCGACAAGAGGGCGCCAGGAAGGAGAGACTCCAGCCAATAAGAGCGCTCAAAATATCGATATCTATAGGTATACATCAATGTAAACCGGAGGCTCTCTTCCCTGGTACCATGAGTACCATCTGAGCCGAGCTTGCCAAGTCGCCATCCCCGTACTTCCTATGTGCTAACGTTTCAATTTTTTTAAGCTATATTTTCCAAAAATCTAAATCATTTTTCACCCATTCTAGTAGTTTGGCACGATAAAAAAAAAAAATTTTAAGTGTACAAGGCGCAGAACTAAATTTCGTTGAAAAATTCCTATTTGGGGCTTCAGAATTGCCAATAAATTACCATTTCGTTATGCTTTTTTGAATTTTTTTTAAAATCCCATTTTAATTAACGTGTAATACTCTGGAACTCTCCCCCGAAATCGTACACTTCCCTGTGTTTTCTAAAAATGACAACAGAGCCGCCCCTACAATTTTCCAGCTGGTTTACACCTCACATAACGTAGAGAAAATAATACAAAAATTATAAACACTAAATTTTGAAAATCCTATTTCTTGCACAAAAATATACCGTTTTTCGTGAAACTACTCATCTTTTGTATTATCATGTAGTAAAATTATTGAATTTACTATACACACATTATTATTGTGTTACTTTTATTACTTATTATATAGTATACTTTCACTATCTACGTATACATTATTAAAAAAGTACTTTATTTAAGTTTTAAGTGTAAGGTAAGTGTACTCACGAAACACATTAGTACGAAAGTATTATATAGTATACTTTCACTATCTACGTATACATTATTAAAAAAGTACTTTATTTAAGTTTTAAGTGTAAGGTAAGTGTACTCACGAAACACAATCTCCTTATTTCTTACTCTGTTGTTGATCCCCTACTGCTCTGTACAATACGTGTTCACTCGACGAATGACTAAGTTACACTGTTGTTTAATCATCAGGTGAGCTGCGCGGCTCATTGCGCAGTATATAGTGCGCACCTCAGCTAGGTCACCGATCACTGACTCATTCAGCTGACTAAGCTCACAGTGTGATCTAAGCAGTCATTCATCGAGTGAAGAAGTATTTCATGCAGAGCAGTGAGCGATCAACAACAGACTTGGCAAGAAGGAAATTATGTTTCGTGAGTAGACTTATCTTACACTTGAAAATAAAATAGAGTGATTTTTAATAATGTATATGTACATAATGTAACAAAATAATAAGTCATATTATAATAATGTATTCACATTTAGTTATCTCATTATATAATAAAAGCATAAATAAATGAAAAAAATATTGACGAATAATCGACAACCAATGTAACATCATAGCCAACACTCGAAACTTAAACTAAAACAACGCATTTTATTATTCTGAGTCAAAGCTTTTTTTAAACAGTGTAAACTTTCTCCAGATAGCCCTCTTAAAATAAGTCGAAAAAGTATTTGCCGTGGCCGTAAGATGGAATAAACAGGCCAAAATGTCATTAGATACTGTAATGCGAAGCATTTAAAACTTTCATATCCAGCACCCTTTTGTTGTCTAAGGCGATAAAATAAATTTGTGAATGTGTACAAGGCGTTCTAATCGCGACGCCTTGTTTTGACACTTTTGAATTGCGCGAGACAAATGACTTACTGGTCCATTCTTTGGCATTTGGATTCAACCATTTTGTATAGTAGAGCGAACAAACATATTGACCAATTATTTTCAACTTCAAATTCGAATGCGACAACTCGTAGTAATTGTCATCGTAAATATAGGCATTTTGTTTCTGTAAATTAAGCGATCATTGCACCTAATCTCGGAGGTAGATGAAATTGTCGATTAGTTGACTACATTGTACAACGGCGTTTGAATTAACACGTTTTCTCGAATAATGACAATAGAGCCGTGCCCAAAAGTTTCCAGCCATAGTTTGGATCTCACATAACGTAGAAAAAATAATAAAAAAATTTTAAACTCTAAACTTTGAAAATCCTATTTTGCACGCCAAAATATTCCGTTTTTCACGAAGTGATCCCTATGTGTGTCTAGGCAACACGTATAGATGGCAAGTGAGATGACCGAGACGATGGGGGGGGGGGGGGGGGGGATGCAGTACCGAGACGGGGATGCAGCAGGAGATGGAGATGTATAATACACAAAGCACCCGCTCGCACGCACGCACGTGCCGTAAGCCGGTTAATAAGTATCGGGAGTATCGGGACAACGACAGACAGACAGCGGAGGGAGTTGGCCGGCGATGTTTTACAAACAGCTCGGTGCCACGTGCGTGCAGTTGTGGACAGGACCACCACCACCACCACCACCACCGTACTATATTCGTACGTTCCCCGCCCTGTCAAAACATTCCGCGGAGAGCCGAGATTTCTCTCGTCTCTTTTGGTTCCCTCCACCCACCTATACATATATACATATATATATACGTGCACTTGCATACATATATTGGGGGTGCGAACGTGTGCACGGCTGCATAGTAGTGTATATATACATGTATACCGGGGGAGGGAGGGAGGGTGTTGTATTGTGTACGTATAGCTGTGCACCGTATATTTGTTATTGCACGCAGTTGTGTCCGAGCTAGGGCGCAGAGTATTATTGCTAGCTCGAGTCCCGAATCCTGCACAATGTGCCGATGATCCGATCCCTTTGTCTCGGCGTGTCGGAAATTCTTTGCGGAATATACTTAATCGATGCCCACGATCGTTTGCTTTTATGTGCATGCTGTGTGTGTGTGTGTGTGTGTATTACGTAAGTGTACCTCATAGGCATCTTGAGAGGACAGGGGTTGGAGGAGGAGGATATCAGCATAATCGACTGCAGCGGCGTGACACAAGTATATATAGGTATCTACAGAAACGGGAGGGTGATGGTATATATAGACAGTACCTATAATATTCTGCAGGGGAGAGCCGAGCCGAGGAGGCGAACTCAACTCGAGTTGAGTCTATTTGCTCATGAAATATGCAGCCTCCAATGAATGCTCGTCCCCTTTGCCTCGAGACTCGCGTGCAGCTAAGGTATAAACCTTTTGGCCGTGCAACGTACGTATATTGTACCCTATTACTGTATATTATATACTAGCTATCCAGTCCTACCTATAATGTCCACTTATACCTACCTCCCAAACGTCATGCACGTAGCTCTCTGATATATACTCCTACAACCGTATACAGGTACCCATCAGAGGTGTTATAAATATATCATGATATTCCTCGAATATTACCCCGAGATTTTTTGCGTTGCTGCAGCTATCACGCGAACTCTAAATGTTGCATGTGTATAATCACGTACGTAATACAACAGACTGCACCATCCCTCTGTCTCCTTTCATCCCCTGCATGCAGCCTCGTCTCCTCGACGTTCGCGAGTGGCGTCAATTATTGTCGGGGTGATAAAAAACCCTTCACGCCCGGCTTGTTTGCCCGTCACAGGCTGCGCGTATCGTATATATAATACGGGGTATACAGGTATATTGATAACTGTTCGAGTCAGGTGCATAATTAATAATATGTAAGAACAGGTAAATTACAAGGTAGGGGTGCTCCCGCGTTTCGTACGATGCTACAACAAAGCTGCTGTATACTTTGATGTTGTAGTGATTTCAAGGACATATTATACCTATACTGCGTGAGCGTGACGCGTAGTAAAAAAAGGGGGAGGAGAAGGGAAAGGACGAGAGAAGGTGTCAAACTGCAATTACTGCGTCGAGCATGTATAGGTGTACATCCATATTATACCATGACGTGAGCTTCGATCGCGTGCAGCAGTCATCAGCCCGCGGTGCAGGTTTGGAGGGAGAGCATAAGTAATACATTAGCACGCCACATATACCCTGTATACAGAGTTGCAGAGAGACGCGCGTCAAGTCAGCTGGGCCTTACCTTTTACAAAGCTCACGCCCCCGCGTGTATTATCATCCACAGGTTAGCGCAATAATATATACATATATGTATACGGGCCATATGTTGCGATTTCGAGCCCAATACAATGCCTAGTCTCTGTTCGGTGCTCGCCTCTGCTTCCGTTCTTCTTCCTAGTATAGCTCCTCCGCCTCCTTCCCCTGCTACACGCACCCCCAATAACCACCCCCTCTTGCCTGACTCGTTAAAATTTCAATGATTCGAACGAGCAGCGGGTACCTACGTACTTGGCTGTCAGCAATCAAATATTGTAAAAGTGCACGCGTGGCTTCAAGCTCGAAATCAATCAATCTGTATGATCAATCCAGATTGTACGAGGTAAAGATTGTTACTGCTGTTTTTGTATACAGCCAAAGACAGTAGACGAGCAGTAAAGCTCCATCACCTATATATTATATTATACATACAATGCATACTCATAGTCACCGAGCACTCGATGTTATTGAACTCGCGTCCCGATGTAACCGTTAGGTCCAAGCTCCATCTTGGCTAAGGGAATGTATACCATGTATACATCCATCATATTATGGGGATGAAGCGAAGACGACGTCGCCGCGGCGGCGGCGGCGGCGGCGGCAGGAACGTACGTATCGATCGATAGTCGTCGCTTATAAGTACAGAGAGAGTGAGAGAGAGCGCGAGGCTGGGGTCGAGCGGCGGATGATTCGAGGCTCCTCGAGTGCGGTGGCTGGCCTGGCTGGATCAGAGATAGATGTATGGGAGAGTGAAAAGTGCCAAGTGGCAGTGCAGTGTATAGTATACGTATGGAGCTAGCCGCGGTGGTTCCCGCGGACTGAGCAAACAGTTTGCGAAACCGCTGCCCAGCTGGCGCGTTTACCCCCCCCCCCCTGCCCCCTCCATGTACGCTGCTTATAGGTATATATATATTACCAACTATACATGTGTACCACCAACCGCGCAAGAGCTGAGCTCTATCTCAGAGCTCGGAGCAAGTTGCGGATAACTCGGGTGAAATCAAACAATATCGGTAAAAGCTATTTCTTTCTTTCTTCTGTTTCGGGTGCTTTATCGCGCGGGAGGATATGACCGATCGATCCCGATTCGTTTGCCGGTACGTGGGATGCTGCGTGGTTTGACTTTTTTCTCCTCCACATCGAATAAATAAACAAGTAAATCACCAACCCTGGCCAGTTCTCGTGATACATCAGATGCAGTGCAAGGGGCAAAGTAAAGGGGGCGCGGCCAAGCACCCGTGGAAAGAGAACCAGGGGATTCCCAAACTTTTTTAATTGAAGGGGGCTCTAATTGCCGTCGTCGATTCGCCGGGACTAATTAAAGAAATGTATCTCCGGAACGAAAAGAAAAGTAATCCAGGAACGAAGCGACCTTTAAAAGGAAAAAAAAAAAAAAAAGAAAAAAAAAAAAAAAAAAAAAAAAAAAAAAAAAAAATGGAAACGAGAGAGAGAGGGAAATTTGTTCGCCGTCGCGCGCGTTAATGAATTGTGTGCCGCTGAGCCCCGTCGAGCCGAGCTAACCAACCGAACTTGATTTGACTAACGAAGCAGATTCTTAAATTAGATGAGCCGCTGCTTAGTACTCCTCTCTCTTCCTCGGCTCCACACTGCGAGTATTATGCTGCTTCGTTATTCGATTCGCGCAAACTCGGCGGGGGCCTATCGGACGCGGCACCGCGGAGCTGCTGCACGCTGCACCTTATACACTACGATGATAACGCTGCGCTCTTCGTTATCAGCATTATCGTTGACGCGCCGGCGAGCGGCTCGCAATAATTGGCACCACCCCTCCGACACTCGGCTCAACTCAACTGCAGTAATATACTTATAAGTACAGCGCGCGCTCCCGTCGATCCGTTCGCCCCGGCTTGATTTTTTTCCTCCTCTGCTCTCGGTCCACAGAACGACGGAGCCTCTTGCTATGTAACCGTCGGATCTCTCCTCCTCCTCCTCCTCCTCCTCCTCCTACTCTCCGAGCGTCTTTACTCTCTTCCGCGGAATACCACTTGGAATAATTGAGAGGGCTAATGGATAGCCGTTCGCTCGCTCGGCCGTCCGTCTGTCTGTCTGTTTGCACACTTTTAAACATGCCCGTGAACTACAGGGAAGCGGAGATTTTTATTTTTTTCACTTATCCCTCGCTTGTACAGATACGTACATACATCGTGTACACCAATGCCCATCTCTCCCTCTATCTTAATTGTACAACCAACTGCCAGAGATACTTCATGATTGTACCAACTTGACGTACATTTTCCGAAGCTGCCGGGACGAAAGATTTTACCATCGCGCGCTGATGCGCAAGAGAAGCTTTTCCATTAATACGGAGAGGTCAGGCGAATCGCGCTGATTCTCTTTGGAGTGAATTGTGAGAGGGAGGGACGGAAGGGGTGTGACTTTAGGCTTCGAAAAATCGGGTGCACGGTGTGCGAGGCGAGGAGACAGAGTATTATAAGGTGTGCTGCATGTCATGCACCCACATCCATACAACGTTATACGTAGATATACCGTAGCCCGGCCGGCGACGTGGCGACTCGGCGCTTCGGATGGGGGGGGGGTGGGGGGGGTGGGGAGGGTGTGGGGGGGGGGGGGGGGGGAGGGGGGGGGGGGGGGGGGGGGGGGGTGGGGGGGGGGGGGGGGGGGGGGGGGGGGGGGGGCAACTGTGTTGGTGCAGCATCAGCCACGGCGCACCCGGCTATCTTATCTCCGTCTGATGTTTGCTCGCTCGCTCCTCCTCCTTATCGTCATCGCTCGCTCGAATGTATTTATGATCCCGGACGGGAGAGTAGAACTTTTATCATTTCGAAAACGCAAGCTAGCCGTAAAGGTGTGCACGAGTATGCATATCCGTCTTGACATTGCTGACGCTTTGTGTATGCTGCTGCCGTGCCCCGAGCTCTCGGGGCTTTTTTTTTCTCTCTCTTAATTTCTCGCACCTCGAGCTTTTACGCTTGTTTTTTTTTTTTTTTTTTGTTTCAAGACGTTTCGTGGTGTTGACGTTGTTTTTATGCAGTGTATTTTGGTAGACTCATTGAACATCTGCATATAATGCGGAGTCAGTGAGATATCAGCAACAACGATCAGAATGTACAATATTGGGTGATAATTAGGCACCTAATACAATAATTATTAATTTTATAGTCAGCTGGGGCACCTCCTGTAATACATTATACCTATATATAGTTCGGCTTATCATCGGACTCGCGTTATTACGATTACTAGCTTATTTGCACAGTCGAGCTCCGCCGCGCAAAAATGTCGAATTCGAACTGCTCACAGCTTATACCGCTTATACGTCGTACCATACGCCGTACGCCTGCCCACACTCATATACCTATACATACATTATACGTAGGTGTTCCTTCGAGAGAATATTTTTCGAAACGTACGTTGTACACATTCGAGTCACGTCTTACACGAGCGCAGAAAGCTCTACTCTACATACTACTCTCCGCGCTCTCGCGGGCGCTTCTTCTTCTTCGCTCTTCCCTCTATTTGGACAAGTGACGCCTCTTTCCTCGAGACGTGAACTTACTTCTCTTCTCTCTCAATTCTCGACACGCACACGCACACTTACCTTCCTACCGTATATATACGTCCCGTACTTACAATCAGCCCGTAGCACTGCGCAACTCCCGGGGTATTTCTCGTCCGAGTGACGACACCCTGTATAGCTCCTGTTACCTCTGCATCTTTATACATCTTACGACGTCTCGAACCGATTCGTTGCTCCGCATCCACTGATTAGAGCCTTCGAATTATTATCATCGTCGCGTCGTCGCCAGCCAGCATCGTTTCGTACATCGTATATCATATCCGCGGCTCGCCCAAGGTCTTGCAACATTTCCACAGTACTTGCGGAGGATAAAGAAAAAAAAAATACGCTGATTGGTATTGGGAGCCGTCGCTCGGGAGCACGTGCATATATACGTGCATGTATACGTGATTATCCAGCACACAACACGCATCAACGATATTATTTATGATTCTTTCGAAATTCATGCATTTCGGGACTTATCGTACATACGATCGAGCAAGTTGTGTTTTTATACCTCCAATCTCACTGCAATAACGGGTGAAAATTGTACTGATCCAAATTTTATTTCTTCGCGCTGCCTGGCTAAATAATGGCAAATATATATCGCGCACTCAATGGACAGAGATAATTTTTTTTTCATTTTTTAATTGTTCAACGGTATTTATCATCGACCGATGCAGGTCGTCATTTTTCGGTGCTTCACGCGTTAATTTTCAAGTTTCGTGAAAGAAAAAGATAAGTTTCGACTACCTGATGTGTGTAATCTGAAAATAACATTGACAATCTATTCATTAAAAGTAGCACACCGCTGGTTACACTAACTTAATCTTTTTAATGTACCTAATACCGAGCTACCATTACTTATACTCGTATACATACGTGTTTCTGGTGAATCGCTTTGAAATTATCTAATGGCGTTGAAAAGTGCGGAAACAGTATGAACAAAAAAAAAACGAAAAATGAATTGAAAATAACATTTGTGCATGAACGGGTTTGAACAGAAGAACTGTTGAAATTAAAAATTATAGGCCCTAAATTATTCGTTGAGTCGAGTTTTTCAAATATGGTTTTCCAAACTATCCACATACTTAGTAATCGATTTTTAACTTTTGTATCTCAATGATTAATTAACATACGCTTCTGTAGCTGCGTCAGCGTTAAAATTTACATTCTGCACGTGTAAAAAAGATGAAAATACTCATGATTGCCTATATACTCATAGCCGCACATCGAGCACAATTATTTTATCATCGATATAATTATTATGGGTACAACCAATGGAGATAAATGTGTGAATTGCAAGTGTCACGCGTAAGAGCAAATTTAGTCGACGTTGCGAAAGATTGGCAGATGAGAGCCGTTAAAGTTACTGCGTTAAAACTATGCTCAAGCAGTGTCTTTAATATTTAGAGCATAAGTAATATAATTTTAATGAAATAATAAAATTAATGTTTCTCTCTTCGAAGCCAAACAGATTTTGCACTATCCGCTGCTTGAAACGAATGAGCAAACGAATCTAATGTGTGAGAATATAATTTTTTTCACTGGTAGACTGGTTTTCCGATTTTCAAGAGTTAAATATGGAAAACTGACTTTTTTTCGTATTTTTGCAACACTGGCGCTATACTTATGGTCCGCATTGTTTTCTTCCGTTGAAACATGCCATATCCGACACTCGTGTAGAACAATATAATGCATGAACCCAATTGTGTTTATATAGGAACACTGTGAACCGAAAGGCCACGCGTACATACTTAAAACATTGTACAATGGCTGCAGGCCTAACCGATCGTTCGCTAGTCTTTTATTGCTCCTGTATTCGGGGTGTCCCCCATCAGCTGCTGGGCTCGGCTCTGTCAAGGTGTACACTGCTACGTCCAATACACAATACGTATTAGTATATAGGTACAATATAAGTGCCCTATGCAGGTATAAGTCAATGTGAATTCACGCGCACGAACGTCCCGCCGATGCAAGCGTTGGCCGCATCGACGGATCTACATATTGCAATATAATAGTGACACGCGCATTGCAGCCGTCCGTCGGAATATACATATACATGCATATTAGCTAGGTAGAGCAGTAAGTTATACGGTAGAGATGCGACGAGCAACAATAACTGTCGAACGGACACACAACTGCTCCCTGCAGCCGGTGATCGCGAGCAAGAGTATAGGCGAAAGAAGAGCGACCACCCGTGGCTCAATAAGTCAACCGAATTGAATGGGTCAACACTACCAACGGTATATACTTACATATACATATACATACATATATATATATATATATACTTCGCGACGTGAAAGCTCGTGCGGCGACCACGGATCGTGATGCTTGCGGCGAGAATAATAATTGCAAAAAGCCCTTTCTCCCCCGCTGTCACGTGTTATACGTATAATACGGATCCTGTATACTCACTGCATGTTAGTCGGACATTAAACATACATAATATTTGACTTGTGTCTCCCACTCTGCACTCCGCATAGCTATCGGTCAAATATTTATTTGTTTGTGCACGGCTACGCGCACTCTCGTAATAATCCGCGCAGCGCGAATCCGTCCGACTATCGATGCTCACCGTGTAAGTATACCGCACCACCAGCACCGTACTCAATATGTATACCTGCACTCGATCCGCCCGCCGGCCCTTTCATTGTCTCTCGGTTCGATTCGTTTCTTTTTTTTTCTTCTTTTTTTTTTTTTTTCGCGCTCTCGCTCTTCTCGAAAAGCTTGCTCTTGGCCAACATTGAAGCCCGCGCGCGCACTTTTCACTTTCTACACCTATCGTCTATCGTCTATCGTGTGTGTATATGTATACTTATACGCTCGCACGGACCACGAGAGCAGTATTTGCCTATTTGCTCTCGGATCTGTAAGTATTGACTCGATCGGATATTTTTCTCGCATTTGCAAATAGAGCGCTGCTGCTATATATAATGTATAGTAGTCCATCGACGCGGGACTGCCTCTTAGCGCATCCGTCGGCACCTCGCGGTTAATCGCGTTACACGTTACATTGGGTTCGATAAAAATTGCTTGAAATTTTATTGTTTCGTACAGGGTTGAATATTATGCACGTTTTTTCGTATTATCATTATCATCATTATTACGATGCTCTGTGATACCATCAGGTATATAATATACAGAGATCTGATATTATAGCCACATGATGCGGAAAACAACAACTGCTGCTCCGCGGCGCGTTGGCCGATAATAGGCCCTCGACCCTCTCTCTGTGCGCCTCTCCACTGTGGCACTCGAGCTGCACGTGCGCGGGCAGCGGCACCACAAGAAAAAAGAAAATAAAAGAGGAGATATAGAGGTAGAAAAGAAAAAGAAAAAAAAAAAAAAAAAAAAAAAAGCGAACAATAAAGCTCTTAATCGGACGACGATCGATAAAGAAGAGGAGCAGCAGCAGCAGTAGAACGTAACTATACATGTATTGACGAGACAACAACTTTCTCGCGCACCGATGAGATAGTATAGAGTAAGTGTGGGACGGACGACGCTGATGATGCGTAGGCGTATCGAAAACAAAAATTCTCTACAGCTGATGGTGATCATGCGCGTATAGGTGTGCGGTAAAAATGAGTAATAATAAAAAGAAGAAGAAGAAGAAGACCGGAAGGCCCGAGCGAGCGATTTTTCAACGACTCTGTTTGGCGGAGGATTGATCGATCGATCGATTGGCCGATTGAGAGCTAGTACTAGAACTAAGTATTGTATAGTAGTACAGGGGAGACGGACACGATAAGATGCGTATCTCGGAGTAGGTGCTTGTAATCGCGCACACTTACGGTGAGTACAATGTTGTATTATAGGTATATAATATATACAATGAAGATGAGATCACGTCGAGAGTCCTATTACCCGCTACTTTAACGAGAGTATGTAGTAGGTTTATTATTATTATTTCCAAGGTGCACGGCACCCGGCACTCGCGAGTTTGTACTCGGCGTTTCTACTTTTCTATTATACATGCGTTATGATGTGCAAAAGTATGCGTGCGTGTAAAATTGTAGATTGTAGGGGGAGGGTAGAAAATATCAGACGGAGCAGAGGCGGCGGAGATGATGTACGAGTATTAGAGAGGTGCTCGCAAAAGCTCGCCCGGCTCTGCTGCTGCTGCTGCTGCTGCTGCTGCTGATGGCAAGAAGTGGCTCCGGGTCTGAAGTTGAAAGCGAAAAGGGAGGGAAGGCAGGGCGCCATCGAGATACGGATGAAAGGGGTGAAAGGTGAAGCAGCAGCAGCAGCAGCAG
>JAPYYV010011651.1:0-29956 GCA_030522625.1 Copidosoma aretas | reverse complement strand
GTCCGTTTATACCATGTATAGCCCCGTAGCCTTTTAAAATCCTTCTTGTTAATTTCATTATGTTTGTAACTGTATATATACACATGTACGATTATTATCCCCTGTCTGATTATACCGCGTATAATTTTCCGCCACAAGGCACATAAGTTTAGTAGGGTATTGACCTCGGTATTGACTGACCATGCGAACTGTACTATTTCGCGTCGTCTCTATTAGCTTTAAGTAATTTTCCATCAGGTGATAATTTTATTTATTAACAGTTGTGTCTACAACATTCTTTTTGTTGATTGTGCTAAATAACTTGTTGTACCTGTGTACATTTCAGTCTGCCTGATGAAGTTCGGGAAATCCGAACGAAACGTTGCAGAAATATAGATAATACCATCAAGTCTGTCTATATTTATTAATGGCTCACAAAAATCCTATATTCTTCCCTACATATAACATTATTTGTTTTGAAAATATTAATTTCATTGTTTTTTTCGTTATTTATAGACGATACTTTTTTCTCACTGCTATCTGTTATTGTTTGTTTATTCCAATTTATTCGTATATTTTTAGACGCTTTTACTTTTATCACTGTTACGCAAGATTGATTCCTAATAATGTACCCCGCTCATGATGAACCTTATATTAAGTTATACTCATCAATTTGATACATTTTTTTTCATTACATTTAACTTGGCTGTCACAGCCATAAGCTTTGTTTATCCTGACTAGAGAATTTCCAGTTTCGGTCGGTAGAGGCGTCGGGACATAATTTGTTAATGTTGTTCTGACATTTCTGAGTCAGAACTTCTAACCCGTTGCTATTAAGCAGTTTTCAATACTGATTCATCTATTTATTTACTCATTCATATTTCTTTCTCTCTTCTTATTTACTACGGTACCTATAGAATGACAGCTCATGATGGGTTTTTATTTTTCCTTATTCCCATATCGTACCTTCTTCAATGCGCATTTTATACTGAGTACGAGTTATACATATACTTGAATACTTAATTACGGCTTCAAAATAAAATAAAATGCATCCCCCTTTCTGAATTTGGTGCTTTTGTTGATAATGAATTTTTTTGTTTTGTTTAAGATTAGCTGACGCAGGACGTCAGGTGAACAGCACACATATGGAGGTGAACGACAGCGATAGACCAATCGGTGACGAAGAATCGAGGTTTGTTGCTTTTTCGTTATCAAATTTTTCTCGTGAATCACAATAGATACTTAGTTAACAAAAATCAACAAAAGTTCAAACAAAATAGAAATTAAAACTATAAGTCGTCGAAAATGATGTGCGTATGTATATGCCTCACATAGAGAACAAGACAATCATTTTCGAACCTACTTATAAAAATTGTTTCGATAAAAAACTACATTGATTTGGCCATCATTCTTCGCACATCGAGTAGCTATACGTTATCACGGTCGATGAGATAATGTAGGTGGTGTACTTATATATTTTGCCATTGTGAATTCGGTTAATATGTCAACTAGCTCCTCAAAAACCTCTCAATATAATATACGGGCAAAGTGCTTTGAAGTTCATGTGCGTCAGCGTATATACGCGGGTAATACGGTACAGACATATTATAGGTATAATCCAACAAAACAAAGAAAGTCTGATGTTCTGTATAGGGTACTGCATGTTTTCCTCCTCCTAGGTTCTCCGGGCCGCTGCGGAATTTCACGGTCACCATTGCGTTGATCATCACTGCCGTCGGTCTTTCCGGGAATCTCCTGACAATCGTTGCCCTGCTCAAATACCCCAAAGTGCGCAACGTCGCGGCTGCCTTCATCATAAGGTATGATATTTATGTTACGATACACGTGCTCAAACTATTACGAAAAAAAAAAAAAAAAAAAAAATGTTCAACAAACTAAACACACCCTGTCGTTGCTTGCTCCATCACCAGCCTGTGCGTCTCGGACTTTATATTCTGCCTGCTGGTGCTGCCGTTCGACTCCATCAGATTCTACGACGCGAGCTGGACGCGAAACCGCTTCCTATGCATCCTGGTGCCCTTTCTCAGGTACGGCAACGTCGGCGTGAGCCTACTCCTCGTGGGCCTACTGTCGATACACCGGTACGTCATGATAGCCCACCACGGTATCTTCACCCGCGTCTACAAGAGACACTGGATCGCACTGATGATCCTCTTCTGCTGGCTGTTTTCGTACGGCATGCAGATACCCACTCTGCTGAACGTGTGGGGTAATTTTTCGACCATTTCTCATTATTTTACCGTTGAATTTTACACCCCAGCTTTTACAACGATGCACTATAATATTGTGCAGGAAAATTCGACTACGACAAAAAGTTGGGAACCTGTTCGATCGTCAAAGACGAGTTCGGCCGGTCGCCCAAGGCTTTCCTCTTCATCATGGGATTCGTCATCCCCTGCATAATCATCGTGGGCTGCTACGCCAAGATCTTCTGGGTGGTTCACGAGTGAGTTGGAGAATCTTTTTTCTTTTTTCTTTTTTTTTATCATTATCACTGGGACGAGAAAGAGAGAAAAAATCTGTGTTGTTCCTGTCCACAGATCGGAGTCGAGAATGCGTTTGCACGCGGCTTCACCGCCCGTTAAATCGCCCCACTCTCCGGGTAGGGACATGCGCGAGACGAAGCAGCGACGCAGCGAGTGGAGGATCACCAAGATGGTCCTCGCCATCTTTCTCGGCTTCATTGTTTGCTATCTGCCCATTACCATTGTCAAGGTCTGCGACACGGAAGTCGACTATCCTGGTAACTACACACGTTTTTTACACCGCGTCATCGCGTGTCTCGCCTATTTGTCGCATCTTTTTCCTCGTAGTCATTCGTCTTAAAGTTTATTCTCCGAAACGTGGAGTCGAATTAAACTTGACATCTCTTTTTACGTTTTTTTTTTTTCTACGTTATCAAGTATATCACGCGCGTAATGTAGCACCTAAGTGGAAACGGTAAAAGAGTGCAGGAAGTTTGCGGCGATTAATTGCGAGCTGCAGCGTCTTTGTAATTAATCCAAGACGACGTGTATTTAAGCGTTATTGATGAGTAACGCGCTCATCTAGACCTTGAAATTGTCTATTGCGTAGAGAATAAGTAGTTGAAAAAATTTACCACTTGATTAAACGGACAAGTGTTTATTTATTTATTTATTTTCAAGTTTTGCATAAGGGTATGAAAGAAAAAAATTAGCTACTCTTAGCGACAATACAATTCGTAGTAGCTCTCTGTCTTGAATCTAAGAACGTGGAAAATGAGCTGCAAGTGCGAATCTTTATTGAGTTCACGGCTTTTTATAGAACCTATTCGCAGATCGTAGTCATGCAACACCGGTTCTTTCAATTCATCACGTTTCGCTGTACACTTTAAACGAATAGTAATCATCATCATCTCTATCATCATTGAGCATCATCTTGAGCATCGTCTGTATTTGAGTAGCATACGTTTGAAATATTATATCGACGGAGGTAAGCTGAAAGCAGCGATTCGAAAATAGTGGCAAAGCTTCTGCAGTTTGATCTCTAAAGCAAAATCAACTCAATTACAAGTGTATTGTTGTAAAAGGCAAAACGGTTCTTTTCGCTGGAAATTTTTTCTTTTTCTTGCAAAAATTCCAGTACAAAATATAAAACCCAAACTTTGAACTTGCAGAGTTCCACGTGCTGGGCTATCTGCTGCTTTATTTCTCGTCATGCGTGAACCCCATAATCTATGTGATTATGAATAAGCAGTATCGGCAGGCGTACGCAGGGGTCATAAGCTGCTCCAGGCTTCGCGCCAGCCTCACGTCGCACGGAAGCAGTGCGCCCGGCCAGAATCATCACAACAACAATTACGGCCATCATCAAGGTAACTACGACCAGCAGCAGCCCGCGACGGTCACCAAACTCTGATGTGCGCACGCACTTTGATAATCTACGACAAATGTTTCCCTCTGTTTTTTTCGCCCCGCGCACTCTACCACTGACTGACGAAGAGGCTTCCTTCCTTTCGTAAGTGAAGGGTTGCAGTGTAGAACCTCCTCTTTCTTTGTGTCGGCTCTGTTCTGTCTTTTTATATGTATATCAGGGGTGACAGCTCCAGACAAAATCAGTTGTGTGTCTAATCTTTGAGAAATTTGTATCTTGACCATCTCAGAATTTCAAGACAGTTTAAATGGAAACTATTTTGAAGCTGCTGTCCCTGTTTACACATAAATGACTGAAGGCGAAAAAGAATTATATTAATTTTGGTGGATAAAGTAGCCATTTTGGAAACCTGCATGTATTTTAAAAATACTTAACAATGAGTTGCTCTCAGAATGAAAAATAACTGCAAGTATTAAATGTATTTGCCACAAGAATTTTTCAAGACCGAAGAAAATATGTTTTCATGACAGCTTTTTTGACAAAAAAAATTTAAATAACTGCTTCATGCACCAAAAATTGACATGATTCTTTGTCGCCCCTAGTATAGACAACACATCGCTTACTCTTAAGTTATAATTATTTTTATAAATAAACTCGTGTGTGGGCTTTTTACACTATTATTATACATTTGTACATCTCTTCTCATCCTCGACACAGTTTTCAAGTTAGGAAATGAATAATAATTTACAATAGAGTTGACGTGACCTTCTGAATGTCGAAATGAATTTTATTTCCCCATTATTTGAAAGCGCTGTGATTAACATCAAACTTGTGTTTTTCAATTATTTCAATAATATGGTATTTTGAGTTGGTATATTAAATATACACGCACATGTATATACATTTTATTGGTCATCAAAAATCATATAAATGTTCTTATTCACATGATTCATTACTTACGATATCGATCGAGGGTGAGGGGAGTAAATTAATAATTAATTGCGAAGAATGGTAATTGAGGATTTCATGATTCCTGCTCTTTCTTTCCTTCTCTCTCTCTTGTCTTTTTTAGATTTCTCTTTCTTACGGATTTTTTTCCAGGATTGGCCGAACCGAGTTAAATATACACACACGTGTTCTACGTACTAACGCAGTTACCGAGAGGCGAGTAGCATGTTACAATAAGGTGGTGTTTGGTTCAGGGCGAATAATCAATTAACATGCTGATATATTTAAAAAAATTATTTTTCATCATCCAATGCGTATACTCAAACCAGCAACGACACTATATACGTAATTAACAACAGTAAATGGTGGCCCACGCACTTACACTTCTTGTGTATATAACTAAATATTTCATTTATATGTACTCACACATCCATACCATTAGAAATACTAGGTACACTAACAAATTCATAAGTAGTTGTACATTTTGCATTTAATTTCGCATGAATAACTTCATTCATAATAGTATATATTATGTAGCACTGATAACACTGAACCACAAAGAAAAACATGAAGTAAAACGCACAAAAACAGCACCACAAGTACGATATGACTTTTGGTTTGTTAAACACAAATCAAAAGCTCAAATTGCTCCATCACGTTGCAATTCCTTAGACAATTTGAAAACCATGTGAATCTTTTATAAATTTGCAAAACAAACGTCAAAAATCAAGATGTAATAAAGTAATTTGGACTTTGAATTTGTGTTGAGGAACCCAAAATATATTGTAGGTGGAGTGCCATCCTTATGCATTTTACTGTTATTATTTTTGTGATCTTGTGTAATTTGAACATTAACATATTTTCCCTAGTGATAGCTTAATAAATTATTCATATACGTGAGAAAGTTATTTTTATGTTTGGTTCACAACTCGCCGTTAGTTTAAGCGTGAAATAAGAATAAAGTCAATTAGAGAAACGGTTTTGATTCCATTCTATACATGTATATCATTTAATTCCTATTGCAACGCACAATATTAAATACATACATATATATTGGATCGAATATTTGAAACAATGCAGATATTTATTAATCTCAGAATTCAGTAACTTCTTAAACAAGGACTTTCTTATCGCTTTACCATTTTCAGCGCAATTATTATTATATTATTTATCAATATTTATAATATTGATGTAATAAATATCTGTGTACTTAAAAACGATTAATAAAAACAAAAACACGTTTCACTTCAGATTACTCCAAAGACTACAGTAAGACGATGGTGTCCACTGTATCTATTGCCATGAACTCCGTTAAAGATGCTGATCGCGAAGATTATCTTTAACAAGGAGCAGACGAGCAGAGAAGAAAGAAAATTACGAAGCATATAAAACAGAATACCGGGGGACCAAAAAAAAAATACTCTCCAGTTTTTATACAAAAGAGACTGATAGTAATGCGAAAAATACTGTCAAAGAGCGGAATAATCGTGCATGCGAGATATAAATTTTTCTAAACTTTTTATATTTATATCGACTCGATTCAGGGCTTTCATAAGTAGAGGAGAATTAAATGACGAACAAAAATGAATGTAGATTACATTCCATTTTTAATGTAGATTAATCTATTTTTTACGATGGATAACTTAAATTAAATTGTTTTTATTTACGCCTAAGCGTTGTGTATAAACTCATAAATATATTTAACGACCAAAGAGTAACAAGGAAGATTTACTTGTAAATAAGTAGAATGTATAAAGAAAGAAGAACATACACGCATAAATTTAACAGTTACTATATTTATTTTATTATCACGTTTGCTCGTAAACGTTAAGCGAAAATCATGTTATCATCTCATGCCGAGCATTTACCTGTATTATATTACAAGACAATAATTGTTACAAAATACTGTACTACACTGAACAAAGATATAGTTAATGTTTTTAAAACGAATAAATACCATGTTTAAAGTATACGACTGAAGTTTTATTGCTGACCGTTTTGTTGTCTGCCTTATGACTTAAGAATGTACAAAAATGCATTTCCTGCTTGACTTGAAAAAAAAAATTAGTGCTTGTTCACTTGAAATTTAACTTACGAAGATTTACAACAACCTTTACTCCGCAGTGCATTATTGGTGTCTCGAAGTCTGATGGATTCTCGTAGCGGTTCGTCACTGACAGAATTAAGAATGACGTTGACCAAATAGTTCATTGCTTTATCTATAATGAACAATTAAAACATTAAAATTACGTATGGATATTATATTTATGCATACGACAATGATTGATCGAAGATAAGATAAGAGAAAAAGATTGTTACTGGTATAATAATACCGATATTCGAGTTTTCCTTCGCGGAAGTAATAAACCACGAGCCGATGTCGTTCTCCTTGCAGAACTTGACGATTTGATCGTTGGTGACGGCTGCCTGGTTGATGTCGCATTTGTTGGCCAGCAAAACGACTGGCAGATCACCAGTTTTCTCGCGGAGATCGGCAAGCCACTTTTTGACGGATCGAAAAGTAGCCATTCGTGATATGTCAAAGACCAGAGCTGCAGCCACACTGAGAAAAAGGATTGCCGTAATCGGGAGAATAGAGATCAGTATCTTACATATTTCGCTTCGCCTATTTCGTGTATACATATAATATAACACTTACGCGTATTTGTAATATACCCTCGTCATGTAGCCGAATCGCTCGTGACCAGCAATGTCCCTGTAAATTTTATTTTTTTTACATTTTTGTGTATTGTCTTTTTCGGCACGACTGCTCTACAGAAGTGTCTCACATCTATTTTCACAAAGGCAAAACATGTAAATTGTCTTTTTTGGGGGTAACACAAATTTTTAGCAAATCAGTTTTACCCATAATAAAACAAAAAATTGTGGATCTTGAAAAAAATATATCATTGTTAATTACAATAACATTTAACAACAAAGTAACAAACACAAAAGTTATGATTAAATATTATAAAATAATTGTTTCATGTGAAGATATCTCTGTAAGACATCCCAACGCTTTGAGCGACGAAAATTGAATTGAATCTATCAAAAACCGTTTACGTGCAGCATTTAACTTTTTACGTATGCATGTAAACCATCAGTCGTGTGCCCTATATGCAAACGTGTAATCTATTTCCATCAATTTAGCCACATTTTAATTTCTGCAGTGTGTAAAAACTAGTTACCAAAGCTGCAGATTGATTTTAGTCTCCGCATCCCAGTTGAGCGACTTTATCGCGAAATCCGCGCCGATCGTTATTTTGTAGTTTGAAGAAAATTTACCCTCGGTGTACCTTCTGACGATGGCGGTTTTTCCTACGCATAAAAACAAGAAAAAAACTATAAAATCGTCATTGTTATCATTATAAAAAAAACTTGTGGAACAGCAGCAATTGTGTCTATAAATATTATATCGAGTTCCCGTACGTAAAGCAACAATATTATACATCAAGCTTTTATTGGCAAACGTAAATAAAATTTCAATTAACGCCCTTGCTATACGCGTATGATATAACGTTACGATTCATAATAAGTTAATATCCCGATAAAACGAACGGACAACTCTTATCTCCAAGTTTATCCGCTGCTTTATTCCCCCCCGCACGTTTATACATATTTTGTCCCGTATAACGTAACGTACTTTTATAAAATACAAACTCTTAATTACCGACGCCGTAGTCGCCGATGACGAGGATCTTGAAGAGCCGTTCTCTCTGGCCGAAGTTGGACAGAGTGTCCGAGTCCTGTCTCGCCACCGGTCTCTTTGACATTTTTCGAGCGATCAATCTCTCATGCGGAGAAATCTATACTGCGATTATAAGTATGCGTCTCGGCAACAAGTCAATCGCGTCGCGCCACTTTCAAAGACGAACGGCCACTCTGCTGTTCGCCGTATCGCCCAAACATCACATGGAGACGGTTCAACTTGACGGGAAACCGCGCGGTAAATCTTGCGATGAGTTTCGATGGATTTTCGAGATTCGCACTCCTCTGGTTCACTTAATACAATTATCAAATTCACTTCTCTCCGTTACATGATGGACAACGAAGCGCAGCACAGAGTATAGGTGTATGTTTTTATTTCACGCGCGATCGGTGGCTAAATCTTCGAAACGTGATAAGAAACAAGTAAGTGAGTATACCGTGTGTACACAAATGTTGCTATCGGCGGTCACGATGACACGATAGCACACTTTAGCGCTGCTCTTGAGAGCGTGATACGATAATACACACGGCGAGAAGCCGACTGATCACGAGCTTATGTGGTTTTTATTGACCAAGTTTTTGTTTAGAGATACTTATTGCCGTCTTATAGATTTCTATACATTATTACAATGATCGTTGATTATTCGAGTAATTCGACTAATTCGAGACCCGACTGGAGACTGCTTCCATCTGTACGGGGTCGGGCAAACTTTTTCTTGAAATTCTACTCCTGCTTGAAATGCTCCGCTGCTTCGTAAGTATACCCTTACCGATCGTCAGTCATAAGGCTCTCTTTTTCTCAACCAGTGAGATTTTTAGTTTTTTTTTCAACTATTCACAGATCTGTACAGCTCGAGCTACTATTTCTTCTTCTCTATTATTGGCTTTGGGTACCTATTATATTGGACTCCGATATGCCACATTTGAATATTTGTTTTTTCAGTTTTAATCTATACACTCGAGAACAAACACACAGTGATAAGGACATGTGAAAAAAACCATATTAGAGGTACCCGCGAAAAAGTCCAGGCGGAACATTGTATCGCACGATTCAAATTTCCTATGAAAAATGAAGCGCAGACAAATAAGTATATTCATTAGGAAAAAGTGACCGATCGGAATCCACTTGTTCATGGATTCTGTCGAGGATTTTGGCAACACATGACGAATAACAGTTGTAGGTATGTACATACCAGGGGCATGAAGAAATGCTGGCCGTTTTTGGTCTTATCGCGCTTATCTTATCGCCGCAGGGCTTGCATTAGAGACCACTATAAACCTCTGTAAACTGAAGTAAGTCTCAGCTCTATAGCCGGTAACAAGAGAATATTCTAAGCGTCGAAAAATTGTACGATCGATCGAATAGACTCTTGACAGATTATTTAAGAAAAAATAAGTTGTTGAGCTTGCAGTTCGACAAAAATTATTCATCGTATCATGATAGTTACTCGTGCGTGATCCAAAAATAACTTTTTTTCTCTGTCAACCAATGAAACTTTTTAAGAAATATTTGTATACAAAACCACATTATATTTATACGTTGTTATGTAAACATAGTGAATTCATACATATTTAATATATTTATTACTTTCCCAACTATTCCGATTAGATATTCTTCTGATTATTGCTCTCAAATGAACTCCATTTAGAATACCGAAACTCTCTTATGGACACTGTATTATGTTTTCGCATTGTAATGAAGATGCCATAATAAGAACAATTATTTCCTAAATTCTTAGTAATTGCTAACTTTTCTTGATACATTGTAAAAACTTTATAACTATCGGTGTGTAGAATGTTCTTTAATTTCTATTGGACATAATTATATTCCCGTCTTTTGCATGTTATCCTTGGAGAAACCTTCTTCATTTTGGCTCCGGCAGATAGTTTTTCACACCGCCCTTATCGCCCCATATCATCCGGACATCCACATCCGCGAGTTTCGTGCTAGCGATCTGCATTGAAATGCCATGCAATTATTTACACCATTAAGAAATCATAACTATTTCCCTGAAAATAATGATCGCCTTGCGTGCATCCTATTTGTTTTATTCGCAGGTCTCCTTTTTTTTTTCTTCGAAGGTTGTTTTGTTTCTCTATTTTCTTGCTGTTTCCCTTTTTTTTTTTTTTTTTTTTTTTTTTTTTTTTTTTTTCAAGGCGTTACTTCAATATCGATAATCGCAAATATATGCACGATGGGCTTGGAGTAGCTGGTGCCTGTCACCTTGCATTTTAGTAGTATCAACAAATACTTGTACAAACGCTACATTACGTGCACAGAGTAATACTCCTCGATTCTTCAAGACCGATCGCTAGATTTCTCATCGATTTTTTTCAAGATCGATTCAATTTATTTTCAATGCGCGCTTGAAAAGTTATACGAGGCAGAACCAAGCATATGAATTCACAATGTATCCAATATAGGGCGCACGAAATGTTTTATTTGCGCGATCGGCAATCACCTAGCTAATATATAGACGGTATGTACCTACACATATATTAGGTATATATAATATGTGCATCGTGGGCTCATTATTATATTATATATATTATATGCAATGTGGTATAACCGTATCCCTTCTTGTTTCATCATTTTATCGATTTATCTGTAATCATATTATGAGCTTTTCCAAATGAACGATCGCGTGATCCATTCGTACTTTCGAACGGCTGATACTCCTGCATTTGTAACAGTTCCATTAACCGGAATACAAAAGAATAATCTTGATTAACTAACTTTTACACGTGTACAACACACTATTATTTACTTATTTACTTACTTTTAACGAGCAGCTGTGCTCCGATAAAACATTCAAGCTTCGCGTACTGCACTCGTGTGGCGTGAAACATGCACGTTGACGATTTTTTTTTTTTCTTTCTAACACTTTGGGAACACGATGTACCACATAATATATACATACCTATTAGCTCATGTTCAGGTTGCAAAACGCTGAAGTATAATTAGAAGAGTCATATAATACGGCAGAGTTGTCACTTGTATTTTCGAAATAATGATGATCTTTTTTTTTTTTAAACTAACGAAATTTATTTTGCGATTAATCTTAACTAGGTATTTCCAATAATCTATTAGTCATCTGGAGGCAAAACATAGAAATAAATATGCCCAAACGTTGCGTAACAACAACATTTTCACTCAGTACTTACCCGCCGAATACTTCGGGCTCGAGGGCAGAAAAATAAATCAATGCGGGAAGACTGGAGAGCCAAACATGTCTGTCATAGATTTCTGTGAATTCTGTAAGTTATTGATGCATGCATACTTTACGCCCTGTACCTTTCCTGCATCAATTTTTTCTGTTTAACATAATCATAGGGGCGAGAAAAATCAACAAAGCTTGGGTGGTGCGCAACATTATTTTTATTACTCATCAGGCAAGAAATTTGCTGGTAAATTTTTGTCGGACAAAAAAACGAATTTTTAATGGGTTTATAAGTACGGATAAATGATCTCTCAAGGGGGCGGATCTGGGCGCGAGTTTACAATATAGGGTAGTACAAGCGCTATATGCGCCGTGAAAGACCCCCCCCCCCTCTGCGTCGGATTTTAAATGATATATGCATGCAGCAGGCATGCACAGGCATGCAGTATAAACTGAACAACTTCACTATCAGCATGCATCAGCCCTGCTGCGGTCTTCAAGATTTTGAAGTGCTCATAAGTATCTATTGCGTGCCGCTGGCGTATCTATAAATCATAGTTATATAATAGGATCGTTTTTTTATATCTATGATCTGAATACCGAATCATTTACGCTCGCGGCTGTCGGGGCCGGGGGCGTCGTCGGGGCTCGGGATTGCCGCGTAATAGGCGTACGTGTAATAGTAGTGTACGACGGCTACATACATAATAGGTGATAGGACAGGTGTAGAGTGCTGGGGTGGCGGTGCCGTCTGCACGTCGTCGCCGAGGCAGGCTGACGGAGAACACGGGGAGCATGTCAATATTGACAATCTATACCTACTGTACTGCAGCTCGACGTCAACGCAGCAGCAGCAGCAGCAGTAACCGTAAAAGAGCGAACAAGTCTTACAGCGGAAGGAATGGTGTTTAGTGGAGTGCGAGCGGACGACGAGCCCAATGCCAATCTGCTGACGGGGACGACTCAACACCACAGCATGATCTACAAGACTGGGCGGTCTTGCTTCAGGGCCCTCTATCTCATGTGCCTCGGCAGGACAATACTCGTCCTTGGCTTCCTCTTCGTCTTCTGGCAAAGTTACAACAGTGAGTGTGTGTCATTATTTCTCACATCAGTATTATAGGAATAGGATATACGTATCAGATTACTAGTTTTGTGTCAAGTCCAACACCCTGTATTGTATCCTTTTCCTCTGTTTCAATTGTAAGTAAGTTATGGGTATATCTAGCTGCTCAGATACGTAATAGTTAATAATTATAATAATAATAGTAATGACAATAATAATATTGACGCCTTTTACTTGTCGATGAACTTTTTATTTTTGTCAAAAAACACTTGGAATTATCTTTCACACATTTCTTCACCACTTCCCAACTAATTAATATACCAATATATTTTCGCCCATTAAAAACGTGTAGAACACTTGCAAATATTTTTAACACATTTTGTGTTGAATTTATTTTTTAGATTTCAAGGCCCAAGAAGAATTGTGCCGCATGACGAGGGAGTCCCTGGAAGAAATAAGGGCAGCTTCGATAGCTTGCAAAAACGTACATGAACCAGTGCATGTGCCTATACCTGGCAGTGCGAGGATATGTAATGCCGTCCCAGAGTACAGTAAAATTGGAAAGACACCAAGCGATTACCCAACCATTTATGCAATAACGCCTACCTTTGCAAGGCCTGTGCAGAAAGCTGAGCTCACCAGGTTATCCCAAACATTTTTGCTTGCACCGAGTTTTCATTGGATTGTAGTAGAAGATTCTCCCAACAAAACTCCACTGGTCACGAATTTTCTTGCTCAAAGCGGTCTTACTTACACTCACCTTTATGCACCCACACCATCAAATTACAAGCTTGGAAAAAATGATCCAAACTGGAAGCAGCCAAGAGGAGTTGAACAGCGAAATACAGCCCTCCGATGGATTAGAGCGAATCTCAACGAAAGCCACAATGGTGTTGTTTACTTTGCAGATGATGATAACACATATTCTCATCATCTTTTCCAAGAGGTAAGCTACGTTTTTTTAATTGATTTAATTGGCAATTGTAAAATAATCAGCCACATAATCCATGGTATATCTAACTTTGTAAAGATAATTCTTTTTGCAGATAATGAAGGTAAAAAGAGTTGGTGTTTGGCCTGTTGGTCTTGTTGGTGGTCTAATGGTTGAAAGGCCAATCTGTGATAAAGCCACAACCAAAGTGACAGGTTTCAACGCGGCATGGAAACCCGACAGGCCGTTTCCCATTGATATGGCTGGTTTTGCAATTAATTTGAAAGTAATTCTAGAAAAAAAAAATGCTGAATTCACGTATGATACTCAAAGTGGCCTTCAAGAATGCAAGATTCTCCAGCAAGTCACAACCAGGAAGGAATTGGAAGGCTTGGCTGATGGTTGTACAAAGGTACTTGATAATTTTATTTAAAGTAACTTTCTTTCAGTGTTTACGTAATGCAAGTTGGTTTAAATTATGCACATACCCTCAGAGAGAATCTGGTAATTTTATTTTTAATCTATCGTCAATAAAGTAGATTTCCCATATGCTTATACCATTTGAGTAATAATAAAATTTAATTCCGTTGCAATTATGATTATGGTAAGATATATGACTGTTATTGTAATCATTAAGTAACTTTATAACTCCAATCTGGGTAAAATTTTGCAAAATTCATTTGGAGTTTTTTTTTTAGTCAAGGTTTTAATATAAGTTGATTGTTTTTGGTTACAGGTGTATGTCTGGCACACGCGAACGAGTGCACCTTCGCTGAATGCAGAAAAGAATTTGAAAAAAATGGGAAAATCGTCCAATGCAGGAATTGAGGTGTGATGAATTCCGTCCAGATAATTGAACGATGGAATTAATAAGCACACTCACCCAAATGAGCGTTTATGTCTTCGAGACTTGCCATATAAAACCTAATAGGTTACACGCAGTGCCAGTGGTACTTTTTAATCTTCTTCCCAAAGCACATTCGCCAAAATACAACACGCTTCTTTGAGACTTGGGCCGCTTTCGTGTCAATGTGTTGGACAAGAAGTTGAGCATAAGTGCTGATTGACGATCACTTTTATAGAGAAAAAATACACGCAAGTATTTCTTGAATAGACTGATGACGATTAATGATATTATGATACTACGCGAGAATTGTAATTAAAGTGCCACCCTAAACTGCACAGGGTAAATGATTTTAGGATTTGGGACTCGAATTAAGGCTAAGTTTAAGAATGTAAGTATTGCTTTACCCATCGTGCACTGAGTTGTGTATGATATTGTAGTGATGACAAAAAAAGATGATGCGACAGGCTCGCCGTATGTGCATAAGGCTTTGTTTTGTCTATTCTATTTAATAAAATCATAATGGAATGGAAAAAAAAAACAAAAAATAATTTATTCATTTTTTTCTTTTGACAATATATTTTTAATCTTTATTGAAACCTTTTTTTTTTATCGTGGTGTACAGAAAAAGCATACATAAAAAATATGCCTTAATTCTAATCCTTGGCTTACAGCTAAAGGTTTTCGAAAAACTGGAAGATGCGATTTTTAATACTTTTTGTTGAAAGCAACATCTTTGTTTTTCTTTTGTTCATTCGGGTTGGCTCTTTTGTACAGTCAAACGTTTATTATTTTATATTACCAAGAGTTGTATGCACTTTTTTACTTTCCGGTCCAGTTGAAACATGGAAATACATAAAAACAATACACTTTTTATTCAATTTACATGTTTGAGATTACATTTTATATTACCAATTTACAGCAACAACTTTCGCAAATCAACATTTCGTTATCGACTTAATTAGCTAGTAAGTACTATATTTTTATAATTGTCGAAAAACCCTTTCCTTTCATATATATATATATATTTTTTTTTTTCGTGTAAAAAAGCTACGTTTGCAGAGCAATGTTAATTAGTCATTCTTCACGCAAATGACTATTCCGCTGATTTCGCTCGAGACTATACACTCTAGGTCTCAAAATTTATTTTTGTCAGGTTTCTTTCCAATATTATTATTCTTAATATTATAGGGAATAACGTTTACAAGCATTTACAAAAAACTTATCACAAGATAACCAAATACTCATTACGAAGCTGTTTCCAAAAAAGATCAAAAATAACATGCAAATTGATCTTTTACCCAAAAGAGCTCCGTATTTTTTTTGCAGAAAGCATTCTTATCCTCATAAATATTCAGTGATACTTTCGGTCGAATGTTTTCGAAAATTTTTATTAGAAAAATTTACTCGCTTATAACGAAAACACCACTGATAAAGTTACAGATAAAACACACATACATACATCTGCGCATCATAAAGGTTCTTTTCTCAAAATTTCTGTGGGGATCGGTAATATGCGCAATTTTTAAGTACAAATATTATCCTAAAGGTGAAACGAACAAACGGCATACAAGCAACAGTTATATTTATCGCAAAAAGGCGAGTATGTGTCCATGGATTGGCTAGTGTTTCGTTAGAGTTAAACACTATACGTATTGAGCAGTCATAATAATTTTATGTCATGGAAGTGTGAAGAGTTAAAGATTTTTTTTTTTTTTCAATCCAAGACTCGATTGTCGCGTTAAGTATATTATAAATATTAAACTTTCAAAAACGTAGGTACGGGTTTGCTTTAATGTTGATTGAGAAAGTACATAATATAGAGAGGAATCAGTCTTTAATGAAATAATTTAATGTACGTGTGTAAAGAGTTATTTTGTTGATTCGATTGAACACAGTTGAGCGCGACGCGGAATAAAAAATTACAGAGAATGTACGGAAGCGCGTCACTTGCATGTCAACCGATATCTGCCAGTATTACGATCGGTTTTCAACAGTTGTCTTATGATTTTTTGTTTTCCTCTGAAACTTATAGGTATAAATACTAGAAGCGATTAGCATGTCCCACGCGGCAAATTATCCTCAGAAATACAAGATGAAATGCAGAAATATCGCGCTCAATATCCAAGAGAAAACGTATTTACACAAAGGTTAATAAAGTATGATGACAATTATAATGTAAATGAAAAAATGATGAGCCGACGTACTAGATTGCAGCTGCGTTGGATGGGGTCTCTGCTTCTCGGACGCACCGCAACACACGAAAAGTCCGTCGAAAATGCGCACGTCGAGCGAATCTGCGCGCTTCCCGATCCTGATTGTTTTTACAAAACCCTCTCTCACTTTTGTTTTCAACCGCATAATCAAAAAACCTCAAGCGTTTAAACTCAAGTGTACCCCTTTGTTTTCGATACATATTGTCATCGTTTAAGAGAGACACGCAGTCAGCAGCGCAGTCACCCTCGCCGCAAGCTCTGCCTCGCCAAATTTGGTTTCAGTCAACTGATCTGTATTGCAGCAGCGCGTTTTTTTTTTTTTGCTCGCGTCAGTTGAAGCGTCGTTTCCGGCTGATGTGGTGGCGATGAAAGCCGTACCGATTTGCGCTTAAATGCGTTCTTGGAGAAAGAGAGATTTACAATTTAGTACGCCGGAAAAATATCTAGACGGCCGAGTCTTTGCCGTTGAAGCCAGTCTTCGAGATGGACCTCTTGCCGTCGAACGTGACCGAGGACTCGTGCCGCACTCCCGAGTCGATTATCGGCGTGATCTTCTTCTCCTCCTTTAGTGGCTCCTTCTCGTCTCTGTGCAGCCGAAGTTGGAAAAAGAAGAAGTAAATGTTTGTTGAATCAATCCAATAAAAAGCTACAGCTTTTGGTGTGCTCTGTGTTCTAATATCATGTGTTTGGCAATATTATTATTATTATTATTATTATTATTATTTTTAATTACTTTTTTTTAGTTTTCTCTATCTAAAGCACTAAACACTGAGACTGACAACGCTGCGCATGCCAATACTGCTGGTATCGATTTTACTTCAACACGTTACGTACGAAATACATTTTTTTTTTTAAATAAACGTTTACTGTTCAATGCATTGACAATACAAAAATGATAAACTTTATTGCGATGGTAAAATATTTTGACTCAGTAAACATTTATTCAAATAATACTGTCACGAGAAAATGACACTAAAAGCTATTGAGTTAATTAAAGAGGTGACTAAGTAAGTATGTAGGCGTGTTTGTACTACAAGGGTGGACGAAACTATTTCATACATTTTCAAAATATAATGCATTTTTGGAGCATAAAGTTTATTCCAAAGTAGTTGCACTTCCAGAGCACTAGCACTACGCACTTTTAGAAAAAATCGTATCGCAAAGTATCCGAAAAAGTAATTAGGCCCACCCCTGGGCGAGTTGTTTTGTGTATATATAGTGTAAGACGTGCAGCATGGCCAAAGCATGACGAAATTATATATATTTTCATAAAAATGGCGTGATTAATGATGAAAGCACCGCGGAAAATAATGCCAAGTATTGCCAGAGGTTTACGTTTCAAACTGTTCACGGATCCAAACCCTTTGGTCACCTTTATTACGTCAACCCCTCCGCGTAGTTACCGTCTCGCGGTTTACCTGAACGCCCTTGTCCCCTTTAATAATTTAGTATCAACGCCTTCGCGTACCGATTAACCATTAGAGTGTCACAGAGAGCACTCTGCATTACTAAACGCCTTTTACATTCTACTGGGTAACACAAAAAAAAAAACCAATCGTTTGATACAACTTTTTAGAGTTGACTCGGAAAAATGCGTAGGTATTAAATAAAACGCGTTGCGGATGGAAAAATAAGCAGGCGATGAATTGACACAATACATCTCGGAAAAAAGTCTAAATAAATAAATGTAGGGACGCGCATTATGAGACAGGGTAATGAAATGAGTGCTCAAGAGAGGAGGACGGCGCAAAATGAGCGAGTGTGGTCGTTTGAGCTTAAAGAGCTGCACGCACGGTTTTCTCGCCGAGCACGTGTGCGGTGACAAGGGATAAGCGTCCCTCTCACGAGTAATATAACGCATTAGGCCAGAGAGTCGAGAATGAAAATAGAAGAGGAATAAGAAAAAAAAGGAAAGGAGAAAGAGCGAGCCAACGAGGAGGAGGAGGAGGAGAAGAAGAAGAAGAGTGACGACAAAAAAATTGGTTGGCAGGGACTTTTCTGCGCGATAAAAGGACGTTCCGAGACGGGGACGAAAGCGCGCGAGTACTTGTGTGCGCGGGGAGACCGGAAAAAACTCGGGCCACATGCTGATTCGCTCTCTCTATCTTTCGAGTCTCTTCTTCTTCGATGCCACGGCGTTTCCCTCGCGGTGCGACGATTGCTCGAACGTGACGCAACGCGGCCGTTTAAGAGAGCAAATGTATGGAGTATAAAACATGTGTAGCGAACAACAGAATGAGAAAAAACACGCTCATGTAGATGTACGTATACTGAAAAAAAAAAAAAAAAATAACTAAAAAATAACGAACGGCATGCGAAAACAAAACAGGAAAAAATAGTAGATGAAATAAAAAGCAACGTTAAACTTGGTATGTAAGTATAATATACTGCTTCATGCTTCTTTTTTGTTGTTATGCAAAATTGTCTTCAAATCAAAATCTCGTGGAAAACAAATGAGAAAACTGTTACTCCGAAAATGATTAGTTTACGTTTTTCTCTAATAAATTTCGAATTGATGAGCAAACCGTGAGCTAGCTTTATCTCTTACATGGGAGTATGCTTGACCAGTGTAATGGTACATTTTCCACTACCCGAGTCTTGAATGGCCGTCACCCCGGCGACGTTGGCCATTTTTTGGTCGCAATATGGCAATGGAAACCGCCAACCGTAAAGACTATATGCACGGTGAGAAAACAGAATGTGTCAGTTACTTGTACAAGTCTTTCATTGCGTGTTATCTTTCAAATATTTTATTTGTATTTTATCCACTTATTATGATCAGCAAAAAAAGATGGAAAAAAATAATTTCTTTAAAATATTGGCTCTCTGGTTTTGTAAAAAATTATAATTTTAACAAGAGAAAACTATTGTATCGGTAAGGTAAAGATAAAAATGCAAAGTTGTATGAATGAGGTGACGAACGCGTTTGGTGCAAAGAAAATTTGATGACACAACAGCGCCAAATTTGCCAAAGCATGGTATAGAATAATAGAATATAAGTATGTTAAATGTGTCGAGCCAAAATGATGGATTTTTTTGTTCGCCAAGTATTGTACTATATGCAAACTATGCGTGTCTAATAGTGACATAACTATGTATAAAATGTATATATATAATTGCGTGTGGGATGTACTTGTGGTAAAATATTAAAAAATTACGCCGATGCGCGTTATTCATGAATTTCTAAGTGTAATAATGAAAGAATAAAAAATTGATGCATCTACCTTCCTAGTCTATCGTCCTCGTCCGCAGGCTTCCTTCGCGTTCGTTCGCACACGTAGTAAATAATACCTGGAAACAGAAATCGGTTAAGAAATTATTGGTGCGTCGAAAAATGATCGGCATAATTAAATTTGAGGTATCTTGTAAAACAGCGAACGCAATAAAATTACAACAAGCTGTACATGCCTGACTTGTTGGTGCAGCAGAGGATGGCATCCGTGATTAACATGATGATAATGAGAGCCGCGATGACTATGCCAATTATGGACGCGCTGGAGATCATCGAACCCTGGTGTCGAAGAACCGACGCGTTGCTCGTGTTACCTAAAAGAAAACGAAGGAAAAATCCACCAGTTAGTATACGTCCCGAGGTGCGATCGTTCGCTCGCTGGGCGGTGATATATAGTGTTAGTGCAGAAAAGCTGAAAAAGAAACGTAAGTATATCTATCGGAACGATGCTTGGTGATGGAATGGGTAAACTTCGATATTGGCCTGCTCCGTTGGAAAAAAAAAACAAAAATAGGAGCACAAAAGAAAGAAAGTAATGTTACCGATGCTCGAGTGTGTCTGTCGATCTTATCGAGCAAAATCGGCCTCTCAGCGCCGTTCCACTGTGGAACAATCGATGCGAGATTAACGTATGGTACGCAACAGACACACGTGTCATATGGGACCCGCACCGCGATCAAATTTTTAGTTGCCCGATACGACAGCCGGCGTTTTCTACCCTTTCTTTCGGGCTCGAGCGATCGCTAAAACGTACTGGTACCCATCTTGGTGTCAAGCGTGTATAATATTTACGCATAAACAACATTAATACGACTGGAAAAAGAAAAGATATAAAACAACGCACAGGCAACAAAACGACGCATCACCAAACACGTGCCGCAGTCGCATTAGTGATCAACATTGGTTATTGTATAATTATCATTGTTACGTCACAAACAAAACGCACAGAAAATCGTTGACGGAAATCGAAGAAAGAAAATCAAGATGAATCGTCGTTTCTTTTTCGATCGCAATAAACGTCCCAAAACTCGCTCAAGGCGTACAAAACCCAAGTGCATGTATACAACTTATGCGGGCATTCGTGCGCGCGGAAAAGCACGCTCGAGGGATAATATTTTCTCCCAGCCCCTCGCGCAGCTCCGATCAGCAATTAGCGGACGACCCGCGGTTATTTATTGCGCCCACGAAGGGGAAAAACTTTTTAATCAGAGCCGCGCCAAAACGTGCCGATCCCCGTGCTGCGTAGGTCGGGTGTATACTTTATACATGGGCACGGCGAAAGAGAGCCGGGCACTCTGATGGATTAATGAGCGAATGAAAGAGCGGACGCGCAAACGAATGTTAGACGCTGCAGACGAGGGGGAAAAGGGGCGCGAGGAGGGAATGTTAAAGGGAAAAAGGAGAAAAAAAAAAAGACAAAGGAAGAAAGAAAAGAGAAAAGAAAAAAACAAAGAAAAAAAGAAAAAAAAAAAAAAAAAAAAAAAAAAAAAAGGTGGAAGCCAGAGCTTTTGCTTCTGTTGTTGCAAGACGGCACGCGGCGTGACGGGGGATGGTGGAGGGGTGGAGGGGTAGTAAAAGACGCAGTAGAAGTAAATAGCGTGAAAGAGCGAAAACTCGCGTCGCTACGGCTCTGTGTATCTATAGGTGCAGAGTTGTACTTACTTACAATGGGAAGCGCGGGAAAAAGAGAAGCGTGTAAGTACAACGACTATATATATATATATATATATATATATGTTACAGTTAGTTTGTTAGTCCACTATACTTGAATGCTGTGTCTTGTATACTCTCTATCTTGCTCGCCGACTACTCTATGTAATTAAGCTTTTGCTTTATACACACACACACACACACACACACAAGTACTTATAGTACACCAGCACCCATAGAAGCGGTAAAAGCAAAGCATCGGTAGTTATAGCAGCAGGCACACCGCGTGTTATCGTTACATTTGAAAACAGAAAGAGAGAGAGAGAAAAGTACGATATTGTGCCATTATCGTCAAAATCAGCCCGTACCAAACTTAATATACTTACGCAATCGTTAAATTTTGTTAGAAACGAACGTTTGTTGAACGATCAGTCTTATTAGTTTGGTTGTTAGAGGCAAATCAAAAATTACTCTGCTTTTTCCATATTTACCATTCCACATTGTTCGGTCAACGGTCTTACTGCTTTTCGCTAGGCACGTCAATCTCGGTTGGCTTGCTTTAAGGATTTTTTCGTACGGCTTTCGAATAAATAATAAAATGAACTCAACAGAAAAGTCAATGCAAATTTTCATGTTATCATCTCTCGGCATCGTTTTACACACTTGAATTTGTACCGTTGTACAGACGGATTTGACAAATTTTTAGATGAAAATAGGAAAATCGCGACGACAACACGAAACACTTGAAATTGACCTCAATGTCAGTCCTTGCGTGAGCAATTTTTTCTTCTCCCTCTCGGGGGATATTTCGTGTATTTTCAGTAATTTTTATTTACAGTAAATAAATGCTTCGCAGAAAAGGAAAATAATAATTGCATATACTTTTACGTATTATAACTACGCGCAGAGTTCGTCAGGCCAAGTATCGTTTATTATGTGCCTTAAGGCGTCTTCTTTGTCTAAAATGTAAATGTAAAAATATTTGGCTGTGAATCTCTGCGCAGTGAAGTTTTTCAAATACTAAACACACACAACGTATAATATTGTACATTTACGCTCTACATGACGCACACGTAAGTGCTGAGTCGTTGACTCCTTTTAAAATTATATTTTTACACTCCATCAATAACAATGATGACTTTCGTTGCATTAGTAAAATTTGCGCGCGTGTGCCTGCCTGGTGCCCCGAAAGATCTGATTTACGTCAAACTCATTTATTTGTTGTCAACGAATAAATAATGTAATGAATTTTAAAGCGCAATTATTAGGTACTCGGTGTGTTTTTCTCCGCCGGTGTAGTTCCGATCGGTTTTATCGGAGCAATCGAACGGCGCAGGTATACGCAGCCGAGCCATTTCCAATTCACTCGGGCGACGGGAAAATCGAGGGAGAGGAGCGGAGCTTTCGATTCTATTTGCGGAGAAGTGCTCGGGCCTCGTAAAGCTGGTGGCCGCCGTTAACCGAAGCTTCGCTGTTCTCGCGACGCGGAAATCGAAACAGTTGTCGCCACTCGGGCTCTCTCTCTCTCTCCCTTTCGCTCTCGAGAAATTCACCGTCATTTATAACGCTAAAGAGCTTATTTCCCGTTACGAGGCTCGACTGCGACGACGCCTTTTTATCAGCCTTTTTGTTGAATTACTTTCGAAAGTTTTCTCACTTGGATTGAAAAGTGGTAGCGAACTTTGATCGATTTATCTGAATTTTTCTTTTAAATACCGAAATACTCGATCGATCACAAAAACTATGCGCGACAAAAGGGACCAAACAATAACGAACAAACTTTGCAAGAACATAATCCGTCCGGCGGCTTTACGTTGAAAATCGATCGGCGCTACGGAAAAGCAGGCAAACGGCGCTAATTAAAACAGCGTCGCGGAACGCGGCCCCGTCGGAGGGAACGAATTTAAAAGGGAAACAGGGGGGGGGGGGAAAGGAGTAATCAAGCACGGCGTGCCACGCATTGCACCGCGCAAAAAAAGAGCGCATCGCGGCGGCGTCGGCGTCGGCGTTTTCTCGGGCAAAAATGGAAACGGCGCCGCGACGCCGCTCTGTTCTTCGAAGCTCGAGTAGAAGCTGCATCGTCGGAAATTCCCAGACGGGGAATCGCAACGCGCTCTTTATATATAACTGGGTATAGCTACTTTAAATTCATATCGAATCGATTCGATGTTCTTTTACGGGGGTAGGTATTTTAAATTGAAGCTGAAGGTAATGCGAGATATTATTAAATTAAATTAAAAATGCATATCTTTATCATCTTTGATAGCGGAAGTATCGCGTATTTGCGTGTGCCTTTTGAGCTTACGCATGTGCCGCGCACAGTATACAGTAAACTCTTTTGATGTTCCAGTTACGGTTGCTAGCAATTAATTTTAGCTTTTAGCGCGCGGGAAGTGCCCTTGTTAATGTTTTTACGAGTACATGAGTGACGTTGCCATCAACTAGAACATTTTTCACGAGCACGTGACTCTGTATTTAATGATGATATTGCACCTGCACTTGCAGACACGTTTTATTTAACACAGAGATGAAAAAATATTTGCGTAAAATTATCTTTGAAACACAACTTACAGCTAATGCATATCAGCTACGCAATATGTTTAATCACGTACACTTTTATTAACACTATAATCAATATTACTGTTACTATTACTACTTAAACTAAAATAAAATAAAATACGATGTGATACTATAAAATAACCATATAGAGCAGCCGAAAAACGAGTTCTAGTTTTCTAAAAAATTCAGAAAAACAATCATGCGCTATAAACATAAGGCCCGACGAAAATCGTTTCTAAAAAAGCAGGCAACAAAGTTATGGCTAATTAAAATAAACAAAAGAAATAACGGTTAGAGGAATGATGGTAAATTTCAATAGATGGAATACAAATTTCAAGAAAATTATACGTGCGTGTATCATTTTAAAACATAAAGTTTGTTTAAGTATAATTTGTACGCAGAATTAATGATATTCAACGGTTACAATGCAACAGGTGTCTCTAGTTTGAAAACTCGACTGCACTTGAGCTTTCGACAACAAGAACCAGAGTTACCCACATTACATCGACACTGCTTTCATTATCTCAAATCTACTACTTATAAGTAAATCTGTTTTAAATACATTGATTCCAGCCTCCGGGATTCTCTCGACTAAAAAATAACTATCCGTAAAAACTACAGGCATTTGGCAATTCAAGGCATTCGAATTCTCATTCATTAGGCTTATCGGCATGAATCCCACCGAATGCGTTTACCTTAATAATTACTTAAAAAGTAACTACGTTCTTACATTAAATGTGTTCATGAACGCACGCTGCATTGCACGGAGAAATTAAGAAACGTACCAGTACGTTTTTTAACAATTGGAAGAAGTTATTGAACGCGATTTCTGTACACTGCACATTATATATGTATACTTCATTTGCTATCGAACATCGATAGTATGGAAATTGCTCAATATACTTGTGTATCATTGAAACAATTTTTTTTTTTTTTACTCCCTCGACACTTCGGAATGTATTCGATGAATGTTTGTCACAAATCTATTTTCTATCGTTTGTATCAATAAAAAAATGGTCGTAATAGAGTTCGTGCTCGTTGTGATCGATTGTCTCTTGTGCGGCTCAGCAATCTTGTCTTTTTTTATTCATATATTTGTAAGTATGGGAATAAAAGAGATCATACGGTCGTTTACATCGTGTGTTGGACGCTTCTATATCGATTCGGATCAAACCTTGCGTGTCGCTTTGCATCGTTTATAATAGCTTGTTTTAATGATTTTGCATCGAATTTTCGGCTATCGCGTTAAACGAACGAATAAAAAATCGCAAGTGTAGCAGCAATGACGTTCACAGTGGGCAGGCTAGCGACTCCAGATGCGAAACTTTTGTTTTCGGAGACCACTGATTCTGGATAATAAAAAGCTTGGTTCAAAGGTTGAACAAGAGGAGGGGAGATGAATAATGCATTTTGTTTGACTCTAATCTGAACTCTAGAGGCACTTCACTCGGCCCACATACCCCTATGCCTCAATGACGCGTAAAATCAAGATGCACTCTCATTTTTATTGCTTGCAATCATATATGCAGCAAAGTGTTTTATACGTGTACAATTAAAAAAAAAAGTTTTTAGTAAAAACCTTGGCTGTGCAAATAATCTTTGAAGGTCTTATAGTCTCGAAACGTATTGCCATTGAACATTTAATACATTTGTTGAAAGAAAAAAAAAAAACGAACGATTACGAGTTGAAAAATATTTGAATAAACGTAGCGAAGAAAAAACTCACCTCTGGTAGTTTTGATGGTGATGTTGGCGGGAGCGCCGAGGCCGAGGTCATTGTGAGCCCTGAGCTCGACCCTGTAGAAGGTGTCGGGATGTAACGCGGTGATCAAGGTCTCCTGCCTGGTCTCCTGCTTGACGTGGCAATTGTTTTCCACCACGTCCCAGTGGTCGCCGCTGTACCTCTTGGCCTCGCACCACTTGATCTCGTAGTAGTCGACGCGCTCCCCGTTGTCAGGCGCCGCTGACCATTTGAGATTGTACCTGTCGTGGTCGAGCGACAGGGCGTAGCTCTTTTCCATATTAACTAAAAAGCGCGCTACTCCAGGCACGTTTCGGCTCGTCGTGGACAAGGTCCTGGACGCGCCCCAGTTGCCCCGGCCCGCCATGTTCGAGGCCGCGAAGCGGAAGTCGTACGTCGTCTGGGGCTTGAGATTCTCGACCACGTAGCCGCTGTTCGAGCCTACAAAATCGCGCATCGAACGACGAATGGATTTTTAAAACAAACGGACGAACGTATTTACAACATTCCACAGAGTCTGCACGCACCTGCCGTCCACGTTCTGTTGCGGGCCACGCCCCATGAGTGATCCTGCTCCTTGTACTCGACGGAAATCGTTCGGATGGGCAGGTCGGGGGCCCCGATGGGCGGCACAATGTCGAAGGTGATGCTCGTCGCGGTCGTCTCGATCATCTTGACCTGCTGAACGTCGGCGGGCTTGGGGGCCTCGCGCAATTCGACCAGATTGTACGCCTCGCCGTGCTGGTTTCTGGCTATGCACTTGTACTGGGTGTAGTACCTCGGGTCGCGCGGCGTGACGTACAGCCACGAGATCGGCCCGTTGCCGTGGACCTGGATCAACGGATCGTTCTCGACCTTCTGCTCGCCGTAGTACGTCCAGCGGATCGTCGCGTTGGGTATGCTCTCGGCGACGCAGGAGAAGTTGACCGGTCGCTGCTCCCACGTGTATATCGTGCGGTTGTCCATCGCGGCGAACGACGGCGGGAACTGGACCTGGAGGTGGCCGTTCTGGTAGGCAACGCCGCCCTTGTTCTTGGCAATGCACTCGTACATGCCGTCTTGCGACCTAAAATTCAGGACCCAAAGTTATTGGCACGAAAGATGGGGGAGCGGCGAGTGTGATGCACGCGTACCTGAGGGTGTGATCGACAATGAGCTCGCCGACGGTCTCGCCCTTCTGCTCGTTGGGGCTGTTGGACAGGGTGATCCTGTCGTCGTCAGGCTGAACGTCGAGGGAGTAGGGCTTGTCGGAGGTGTGCTTGCGGAAGGTGACGGTCGGGGCGGGTCGGCCGAAAGCCTTGCAGACGAGTCTGGCCTTGTGGCCCTGGACCACGGTCTCGTTGAAGAAGTCCATGATCTTGGGCCGAACGATCACGTTCACCTGGACGGTCATGCTGGTGGTGCCAGCGGCGTTGGTCGCCATGCACTGGTACTTGCCGCTGTCCTCGCTCCTCACGCCGCTTATTCTCAACAGGCCGTTGTCCTCGTCGACGGCGAAGTGATCGGCCGCCGCGAGGTTCTCCTTGGTCTTCATGTTAACCCAGGAGAACTTGGGCCGGGGCTTGCCGGAGCCGTCGCAACGGATGCTCGCCTCCTCGCCCTCGATTATCTCGACCACGGGGTTCTCCAGTTCCTTGATGCTCGGTCTGGTGTGCACCTATTTTGGGGGGCGGCGGGGGGGGGGAGGGGGCGGGGGGGGGGGGGGGGGGGGGGGGGGGGGCTAGGATCGAGTACGATGAAGACGTACCTCGACGCGAATGGCACGCTCCTGGAGTTCCCCGGTCTGGGGCACGGAGGCCCGGCAGGTGTAGATCCCGTCGTCGGACTCCTGGACGTTTTTGATCTTGAGGGCGTGGGTCTCGATGATGTAGTGGTCGTTGGTCCTGATGACGTCGCCGTTGTAGAGCCAATCAACCGTCGGCGAGGGCTTGGCTCGGACCTGGCACTTTATCGAAAAGTCCTCGCCCAGGATCGGATTCTGGTTCTCCGGGGCGTCGTCCCACGTGATCGCAACTGCACAGCGTCGAAAGAATCATCGGTATTTTTTTCCTTCTTTCGCTATCCCTCGCGACAGCGTTGTTTTTTTTTTCTCAACCTACCGATCGTATCGATGATCACTTTTTTCGTGAGCAGCTGCGTGTTGGCGTACTGCGCCCTGCATATGTAGGTGCCCGCGTGCTCCTCCTTCAGGGAGGTGAAGAAGAGGCCCAGGCTGTTGCCGGTGGAGTAGAGCTCCGTGTACATGGCCGGCCTGGAGTAGCTGTTTTGGATTTCACTGCGGAGTAGAAAATGTGTTCGTTCTCTCGAGTCAAAGCTTGTGAAAGTTGCTCACGCTACCGTGGAGAAGAGATTAACGTTGATTCAGGGAAATGTATAAAAGATGAGGGGAGGGTACAATTTTGTTGGCGAAAAATGATGATTCATTTGCAAGTGGTATACAGAGATGGGGGGTACGAATAAAAAAGAAAATCCAATGACTGGCGGACGAGTAATTTTGACAGGAGACGTCAGCGCTCTTTACCGCTATTGAAAGGCAAATGTCAGATCGGGTGGTGGGCGCGGGAAAATAATATAATTGTGCATGACTGCGAGCGAGCGAGGGAGGGGGTGACGTTGCGGCGGGTCGGGCGGATGAATCGGGGGGGGGGGGGGGGGGGGCACAGGAGGGTGGAACGACTGGGAAGAAAAAAGAGCGTTGCGTCGGGCATTTTAATCGAATGAACTGCGAATGCGTGGGTAATTGCACAGGCCAGACCGAAAATATAATTATTTGCGTTCGTTCGCCGTGAATGAGCCAAAGTGAGGGATATTGTGTGCGTTGTGGTGGGAGAGAGCGAGTATACGAGAAGATATAGGCTTTAAAACACACGCGCGCGCACGCACGCTATGAATTATTACAAAAAACTAAGTGCTGTGTGGATACAAGTAAATGTAGTTGCATTCAAAGCTAAATTGCAAAAGAAAAAACTGACAGAACTGAAGAAAACGTTCAGGAAAAAACCACTGGATATTGGAACAAGAATATTGGTAATTTTTTTATAACGAATTTGAAAATAAAGATAACAAATGTAAAGGTCTATGGGTGGAAAACAGTAAAAAACCAAGCACAAAGGATAAGGTAAGGATAACAAATATGTAGAAAGAAGGCTCAAAAATGCACACTAAATTGTGTAATGTATATTTAAAAAAAACCATGCTAGTGAAGAGAAAAGTATCATAGTTGCTGTTAGGGTTGTTATAGCTGTAAGTTAACGCTAAGATTTATGAATTATCTGTACGCGTATGAAACTAATGTCATGAGTAAAAAGTAAGTAAAATGATTATTGTACAATTAATATCAGAGGTGGATTTTGTAAAAACGGAAGGGGTAGACACACCACACGCAAGGAGCCAAGACATCATACAGGTATAATGATAATAATAATAAGTATATCTGGGCAAAAACGACAACAACAATAACAACAACGACAACACCTCACGTGAGTCAACAACGACAATCGGTTGCGTGTTAGTGACGATGTCAAACATTATATACTCGCCTGTCGAGCGGCAATACGACGAGTCTGTGTGCAAAAAAAGAGAAGCGAGAAATACGTTTGATTAGTGCGCCTGTATATTATTATAGACTGTGTCAGTGTCATTTACTGATGGCATTTATTTGATCAGTATAATATCAAGTAGTGCCCTTACTGTTATAAATTAATAATAATAATAATAATAATAATAATATATTACGTGCTCAGTGTTCGTTCGTTCAGTGAGTTTTTGTAACTTTTTACTTCGTCTAATTACGACAATCATTGCATACTGTGTAAATTATTTAATATAGGTACATTGTGCATTTAAAATTCAACTGCCTCCAACTCGTGTGTTAAGTGCACGTCAACAGTCCTCGTAATTTCTCACTGCAGGTCTTATATATAGAGTTACAAACAATAATCGCAAGCACGTGATATACATACATATGAATAGTACATTACGCCACTAGAGCGGAAAGTGGCACTTTGTGCCCGCGGGTGCACTTTGTGCCCGCCGAGACTTTCTGCCCTAGGGCCGAAAGTACTTT
>JAPYYV010011650.1:0-10665 GCA_030522625.1 Copidosoma aretas | reverse complement strand
AGCCGATTACATTTTAAATAACGATTGCACACTAAATTTGTCATAATAGGTACTTTCTTAAGACTTTTACCTACGAGTAGAAAAAGTTCTGCATAAAAACAATATTATTTCATACAAATAATTGTACTTGGAATATCCTTGCTTGATGATCGACCGATTAGCATTGGATTGCTTAAGCTGTCTGCTAAGAAATACTCATATCTTCTTAAGGCTGTTATAAACATTCTACAATATTTTTAAACACCATAAAAGAACTAGCAATAACTTGATACGTTATAAAATTTTTGAAGAAAATTTATTTTTGAATATTATTCACTTTTTCATCAATATTGTAGGTGTTTATTTATAGGTACACATTTTATGAGAGTTCACCTATAGTTGAACACCTGCGTTGTACACCGCACTCCTAACCTATAACTCCAAAACTTTTAACAAAGGTATGTATTGTTATAAATACTTGGTAACATTATTTTTTTAGTCATTTGCCTGCAATTAACTTTATTAGTATACATGTACTTTAAGCAAAAAAATGTTTTTTCTTTCATACATTAAACCCTCTTTCACACAAAAAACCACGTTCAACTATAGGTACATCAAAATTTAAACTCAAGGGCACCTCAATCCTCATATATTCAGTTATAGGTACAGGAAACTGCATATCAGTAATCATTTATTTATCCTTAAACTGTCCAACTAATCATTATTTAACGTTTTAATCACTTTATTACATCCCGGATCATAAGATGAAACAATAACACATAAAGCATACTTATTTTATTATTTATTCGGCACGAAAATTCTTAAGGTGGTTGAGTGTTCGGTAATATAGGCATTTACCTTACTTTAGGGCACCGAGATCAACGTTTGATTTTTAAAGTTATAAATGAAAATGTAAACAAAAAAACACGTGGTGGCTCTAGACTGTTTTGCGAAATTACAACTGGAATTTTGTCTTCTCAATATTTTGACCTAAAACTTTGTAATAATGTTGTTAAGGGGTCATAGAACAATACAGTTGAAAAACATTTGGGATTTAAACAGTTTGTAATAGATTTTTCTTGATTAAAGTGGTGCATTTCGTGCATTTTAAGGTTATCATTGTTTTCTGCTTAAACAAAAATGAGTTTAAGATTTTTACAAAAACTGTAAGAAACTACATCACCTGGGGAGAATTTTCATTAATTTTGGTGATGATTAATAAACACTCGTGTGACTTTTAGTAGATTGAACACAACTACTTGCTTTGCAGCGCTTATGCACCCACTAGGTACGGCACTAGGCACTGGAGCCACCTTAATTGAATAAAATAGATTATTTTGCTACAAATTCAAGGTATGTAAATATTCCTTAATATTATATTTCTAATCAAACAAAGAAACAATGAAGAAAGCGACAACATTGTAGGAAACATATGCAATAGGTGGATTAAATGTTATTTCACCAAAATACCAAGAAAGATTTTTCCTGAAATTAATATTAAACAAAAAATAATGATTGTACATCATTCAAAGATTCAAAAATATACGAAGGAAAATTACACGACCCTTTTAAAGAAACAGCAAAATGTATTGGTTTTATTGAACATGACTTACAAATTTTCAATATTTTTCAAGAAACAAGTGTTATTATGGTATCAAATTAATGGATAAAATTTTTTGCGTGGTTTTACTTGCTGAATACATTCATAGGGATAATATATGGAAAAAATATGAAGCAAAATTTACGGAACATTTTTTAGAAAATAAAAAAAATCAAGCTCTTTTTTATTTAAATGGTAATTTTAATCAGGAAGTAAGTCTTGTAAAAACTTTAATCTACCTATTGCTGAAAATACTGTTTTGGATGTGGAAACCAATTACGAATAAATTGAATACAGTTAAAAAATGTGTAATAATTTGTATCTTCAATTAAACGAGACACAAAAGTATATTTTTAGATGTATATTTTACTGAAATAACAAGGTTTTGGTTATTGATTGTCCAGGATTATCCGGAAAAACATTTTATGCACAACCATAATTTATTATTTATTTTACACAAAATTAAAAATTATATTAATGACGTGGACTGGTATTAATTGCTCTTCCAAAAGGTAAGACAAGCGATAGAACTTTTGAATTACCATTAGATTTAAATAATATTAAAAAATTATTGGAATAATTACAAGTGGATATAAAAAAAATTAAACAAGTTTATCTAATTATATGGGATGAAGCTTCCATGATACCGAAAAAGGCATTAGAATTTTTTAAGAAAACTTTAAGAGATTCATGTAATAGTGACAAACCCTTTGGAAGTAAATTAATCGTTTAAGGTAGGGATTTCCGTCAAATTTTACCAGTTATTAAAAGTAGTAATAAACGTATAATTATAAACGAAACAATAAAATCATTATATTTATGGAGATTATTCGAAATTTTCAAATAAATAGAAATATTCGATCAAAGGTTGACAATTTTTCGGAAATGTTAAATATTGGGGACGGAATAATTAAAAAATGTAAAATTGCAGGTAATTGAATAACTACAAACATTTGCTTGAAAATATTTCAAAAAACTTAAATCGTAATATAAATAGTTCGATATTAACTACGCATGAATACACAATTTTTTTTACAATAAAATGTTAAATAATAAGCAAGGAAAGACATTAACGTATTTCACTATAGACTAAGCAACATACAAAGAAGTATATAAATCTAAAGATGATATTTATATTAATTTTCCGAAAGAAATGTTAAACAACATTCGGGGAGGTCTTTCCCCGCATGAACTAAATTTAAAAATAAAAGCAACAGTTATGTTTATAAGAAATTTAATTATCAATGATGGACTTTGTAATACACGCGATTAAAAATTAATAAATTATATAAATTTAACATTGAAGTTGAAATTATTAAAGGTGAAAAAATTGAAAGTTAAGTCTTTATACATCGAATAACTTTTTTTTCTATGAATAATACTTCTTTATACTTCGATTTACACCGTAATCAATTTTCAACAGTATCAGCATTTGCGATGACAATAAATAAATCTTCATTTCAGAGTTTTGACAAAATAGGTCTTTACTTTAACAAGCCATAATTTTCTCATGGACAAATATGTGTTGCATTGTCCAGATGCAAATGTGCAGAAAATATATACATACAATTACAGTCAAATGATAACAATATTATTGACAATATTCTTATGGAAGACATTTTTATTGATGACGATTAAATATTTATTCTGTTGTTTAGTGCTATTTTTTTTAATTATTTTTTTATTAAAACATTTTTAATATTAATGAGACTTAAAAAGTGGACTATGCCTGTTTACTATGTATCATTAGAGAGTTATGAAAAATGCTTATAAAGTAACATTTGTCATACAATGCCTTAAGTTACTTTAAGCTACAATAATTCTTATTCTACCAAGATAAATCGAGAAACCAATGTAAAAAAAGTGTCCCTAAATTATTACTGCAAGGTGGAGTTGAAAAATCATTAAAATAATAATTCTATGGATTTTGTACACTTAGGAATCGGTTTAAATTAATTAATAAAAAATATATAATAATTGTTTAGGAGTGGCTTGAAATAAAATTCATCAAATTCTTGATACAAATGATAAATGTATATAATTTTAAGAAGAGCTGAAAAATTAATAAGTTTTTTTTTGGGGTGGTGTGGTGAGGGGGTTTGGAAGGGGCACCGAAAAATTGGACAAATGATTTTTTACGTGAAATAACGAAGAAAACGATGCAATTTTTTAGGGGGGGCGAAGTAGGGGTGAGGAAAGGTTAGGGTGGCGGGTAATATTTTGTTCTTATCACTATGTGTTTATCTACTAGCGCTATCTACCAGCCACTCGCTGTGTGCAGTAATCTGAAACATCGTTATCTGCAGATTAAAAAACCGCTGTGTTGTATAAAACGATTACATATCCTCTTATTGTCTGCTAATTTTCATAACTTTTCTTCGCAATTTTAATGCATCTTCGACACCCAAAATAATGATTTTCTGTGTCGATAATGTGTTATGAATGTAAAAACAATTTTTTTCTTACACTGTAAAATAAAAAGTTTTGACTTCAATTTTTTTTTCCTTTATGTTATTATGTTGAAATATTTTTTTATTCATATTTTTTGTTTCTTTTGAAATTATTTTGAACTAAAGAATAAATTATTTATCAATGAACATTGTTATAGAGCGAGTTAATTTGGTGATTTGGTTTGAGGTCCGCGGGTTTTAATTTATTTGAATTAATATTGAGCTGAAGTGTATGGGTCTCACATCCAATACCTCTTTTATCAGCCGTGTTACTGTTGGTCACGCTTATTGTTTTCTGCCGCAGTAGAACAAAGTTGGTTATTTTAGTCGTACTAGTAGAACATTGTATTAAAACATATATTTTATGGTAGACAAATATGGAGCTTGATTGCTCTAATATATAATTAGTTTTATCCGTTGTCAAAAGCATGTGCTATCCGGCAAACTTTGTCTCTTTACATCATGATCTAAAGTATAATAAACCTTTACAGTAAGTATAATACACGGAAATGTATTGCTAATCACATTTTGTGTGAAAAGAACCTGGTATTAGATTAGGAGATCTTAGCCTATCACTGCTCAGATACCGTTACATAGGTACTGCTATACTACAGCGCAATCATGGTTTGCACACACCTGGTTTTTTTGCAGCATGTGCATGAATCGGTTGCTCTGTCCGATTCCTGTAATAGGATGTTATCATCCCATGTACGTTATTTCGAAACCAAATATACTTATCTGCTTGCACTCTTAATTAGTAAATAAATGATCTACTAATAGACAGTGTAATTGGGCGAATTGTCCTAATGTAAAAATCATAGCTGATAATCTTGACTATGAAATATATTTTTTGCTGAACGATGGTAGCTGTAACTATATCAAATGTACATATTCCTTTTCTTGCATAAACTTGACCTTTGTGTCAATGGATCTAGCTATCCAAACTGAATGGTCAGTAGTAGACGTCACTTTGGGTAGTGACAATTTTTCTGCAGACATTTCCATTAATACTAGCCCAAAATTTTTGCCAAAAAGAGACTTTAGATATAATCCTAATAAATTAAACTGTAAAAAATTTAATTCTGAACTTAAAAAAAGTACTTTAACGTTCTCTTTAATCAATTTTATTAACAGTAAATCTCTTGATCAGTATGCGTTTTTTTTACTTTCTTAATAATTGCATAGTTGACTCTCTAAACTACAATATAAATCAACAAATTAAGCCGAATTACAAGAATACCGGTAAGTCTAAAAGTAAAAGAATTATTTGGTGGAATGAAGAATGCGATACAGCGATTAGAGTTAGAAAAGCGAATCTATCAACAATAAATCTAAAATTTCAGACGTTTGGTGAAAGATGAAATGTTTTAAAAGCCGCCCTGAAACAACTATAGGTAATAAAAAGTTTCTCGAGGAAACTTCAGCGTGCTTGGACAGACAGTAAGTGCCTAAAGTTCTCCCTGCGGAACCATTCGATTACAATACTTTAAATAGTCAGCATGATGATAAACAACACATTCTTTGCATACCCCTTTCCTTCCAAGAATTAGAAACTGTCTTAAAAATTGTAATTTGGATTCAGCTTCAGGAATTAATAAAATTACATATTGCGTCATATATTTCTTACCCGAACTTTTTAGAGGACATTTTTAGATACATATAAAAATTTGTACTCATACGGTGATTTTTCAGAAGATTGGTCATGCTATCTAATTACATTTATTCTAAAAATTAACGGGAAAGTTCGACCTATTTCAATGGTATCTTGCTTTTGACAAATAATGGAAAAAATTATATGCAATGGATTTATTTGTTGGCTAGAGTATAATGACATCTTTTCTGATTAACTGAATGGTTTCTGCAAGGGAAGATCATGAGCGGATAGTCTTACCCGTCTAACCATTGACATCCAAGAAAGTTTCTTTCAAAAGAAAAGCCTAGATGCTTATTTTTCGATATTAAAGGAGCATTTGATAACGTTATTCTTGATAGAGTTCTCGATGATTCATGCAGACTAGAACTGCCGCATAGATTGATTCTATTTGTTAAAAACTTGATTTATGAGGGATACATTATTTCAGTAAATGCGAATAAAAGGGGTAAATTCCATGCCAATAAAGAACTCCCGCAAGGCTTGACGTCAGGTCCTATTATATATGCCTTATACATAGCTAAAATGAATGATATTCTAGATAGAAACACCAAATATCTTAGATTTGCTGATGATACGGTAATTTATGCTTCATTAGATAAAAATTAAAACTCTATTGAACTTCTAGAACTCAAAATGATTAAAGTAAATCGATTTCTCGAAAATAGAGGACTACAAATAGAGCTAGATAAAATGAATTGCTTATTTTTAACAAAACTAACATTAAACTAGATGCTTTCGTTATTAAAGTCAAAAATATTGACATATACTCTTCTTCAAATTTGAAATTTCTAGGAATGGTAGTAGACTAACATCTGCACTGGCACAAACACATAGACTACCTGATCAATAAAAACCATTTCCCTCTCAGCATCATGGGTAGTTTAAAACTATAAAAGAATCAAAGAGTCCAATTTTATCCGTGAATTCTGTCCAATGCTCTACTGATAATTTGTTATCATTTAATGGGCATCTGTAACAAGCTGCAATGTGTATAGGTCCAGAACTCGACTCTATTGAAACCATACCCACTTCCCGACCTCTGTTCAACATATCGAATTTAATCACATCATAAATAATTTTTTCCTTAATGAAGAAGGCGATACCACCACGTTCCCCATCGATTATATTAAATTGAACAGATAAATAACCTTTTATAGTAAAAATATAATTTGGACCTAGGAAGGTTTCTATTATAATAATTATATCATACATTTGTGAGTGTAAACGTAAATCTAGTTTGTTTGAGATGTTTCTAGCATTCTATTGTAAAATTTTCAGATTATTCATATGCTTAGCTAAGTAAATTTAAGTATGTTTTAAAATTCAAAAAGTAAATAAATCAAACAAGAATAATCAAAAGTTTAATTACTTAAAAAGGAGTATGTAAACTTTTATGAAATTAAAGTCTACCTGCCTTTTTGTTTTGACTACAAGCTTTAATGTCTTAATTATTTTTGTTGGACTTGCCTGTAGACTTATTAGTAACGTTTTTTAGGATATTGTCTTTAATATCACTTTTATTTTTGTTTTTCTGCTGGATAATTTTTTCCTTAATGAAGAAGGCGATACGACCACATTCCCTATCAATTATGTCAAATTAAACAGTAAAATAACCTTTAATAGTAAACATATAATTTGGACCTTATTATCTTTCTTAGTGCTGCCGTCGCTTTTGTTTTGTCCTTTTTCAAAGTTCTTGCTGCCTTCATTTGGTATTTGGAAGTCCTGCATATGTCCAGTAGCCCAACCGTATTGAGAAATTGTCGCATTCTCTGGCTTTGCGAGACTGTTAATTACTTTGAACACTTGGCCTAATAGTAACACTAACTGTTCCTTTCGCGATTAAGGCATTGAGATTCTGCATTTTCGAAGGGACTCGCTGTTGGAAGAGGAGTATTATTCACTTTAATTACACTGAGAGAAGACTGGAGCGCCTACTAAACAGCAAGTGCAGACGCTATACCAAATTGACTGCTCGCCCTTGGTTTAGTCGTTGTTACAACTGGCGCATCACTGAGAACGCTCTACAGGTCAGTGTCGCGCAGCAGCAGCACGAATCTTCAGGCTCGGGCGTGCGAACCTGAGGAGTGGTGCAGCTGGCGCGCCACTCTGGTACGCCTTGCGCTCACAGTAAGTTGCCCGCTCATTCACGTGCATGGTAGCTTAGCTGCGCTACCTGAGGGATAGAGCACACGACAGTTTTCTTTCAGTGTAGTTGTATACTTCGATTGTCTGAAACTTTATTATGGCTCAGTATTTGGCGATTAGGTTTATTAGACACTGTGTTTCCAACTTTGTTGCTTGATTTATTTGTCTGTCAGTTGTAACCTTTGTTTAAAGTAGGCTTTCTGATTAAGTCACTATATGAGGTTACATCAACATCAACTGATTCATATATCTTGGCTACGGCTTTTTCTCTCAAAACTGTAAAGTCACCTTGATTCCTGTGGCATTCACCAAATCTTTTTATTCTATGTCTAGCATCATTGTAAGACATATTGTCATGGGCCATTAAGATTTGAATTGCTTTTTGGTCCTTACATTCATTGCAGTTTTTGGTGTCTGTGCTCTTGTGTTCCATTTTGCAGTGCAGGTACCAAGGGATCCCTTACAAGCTTGACCTTCATGCTTGACTTTTCGGCACATTATGCAGTTTGCCTCCCATTTGCAGAAATTGATATGCATTGCAAGGGGTTGCAAACATGTGTAACACGAGCTGGAAGAAAAAAAATGACAACTTTATTCCTCGCTTTCGAACGATAACAAAATGGTTTCACTGGGAAGCCATTTGTCGTTTTCACTCTTAGGATAGTTATTTCTCCTGTTCAATCTCTTTACTTCACATAATGTGTATTTGGATTCAATATTTTCAGAAATAAACTGCTCCGACAAATCAGCTGATGATCCTCTAATCGGACCTTTTCTCATTTGTCTGTATGCAGGAAAAAAGATCTTCAAATTTTGAGCAGCCAGAAGATCATCTTCTAAAAATCGGTTGGCCTGATTTATGTCTTTAAAAATCACCTCAACCTGGGACTTACTTTTTTTTATTATACTCTCATGGCTGTACTTTTTTCACACTATACTGGCAACTTTACAAGCATTCAAATTTGAGTATCTTGATATTGTTTATTATATCTTACTGATACACCGTAAGGTCCCTTATTGCTGTGTAAAAAAGGTCTTGGCTTACACGTAGGGGTATTCTCTGTCGAAACATCTTGAGCATTGTCGGTGCAAACGTTGGTATTTTTGGTAATACTTTTACTTTGATCACCATCTAAATTTTTGATCGATCTTTTCTTACTTATAGCTCCTCGGTTGTCCCGAGAGCCAAAGTTACTATTATTAGCAGGTATCTCGAAGCCGTCTCTTGTGTCCATGTTTGCGTCCTCCAAAGGGTCAAGCATTTTCTTCTTTTCTAACACCGTTTGCCAAGCGGGGTTGCATGTCACACAGGAACACCAGTAATGAGGTTAGAAGAGGCTTAAAGAGCCTACGACACAGTTAAGAAAACTATTGCAGTTAAAATTAGCGAAGACCGAGTCACCGTTACTTACTGAACCTAAATCTTTTTTCCGCAAACAACGGGGGGCCAGTTTGTCCCACTAAGTTTCCGAAAAAATGTTGACGACAGATAAAAATGTGTTCTCTCAACCAAAGTTGAACATTTCCTAAACCAACGATTGCAAGAGTTTGGGTAGTGCCACCGGCCATCTCGCGTTAAAACTGATGCTCTTACGTATACGAAACGCGTGCTTAAAGGCCGAAATATCGGAACGTTACGTTTTGTTTTGCAAGTCTCGAGACAATAAGGGAGTACACCATTAAAGTGTTTCTGAACACCCATCGAGCAACGCACCAGCTATTTCCAATCAGTTTAGTTGAATAAATTTTTTTTTTCTTCGAAAAAAAGTCTTTTTTTTTAGAATTAAAATATAAACTTCGGTTTTCGCATTTACACGCACTAATTTTTAATTTATTTTCAAAAACAGTTTACATAAAATACTATATATACGCATTTGGTGGAAAAATATTTATTTATTTATGCGTTGTCGCAAATGATCATGCTATAATTTTTTGAAGTACGTATAAAATAGCAAGTAATCCAAAGGAGAAAAAAACTTGTGACTGATTTAATTTTTCATTATATAATAGCAATTTGCAAGTACTTTTCAGGATGAGCAGTCTGCACTTTCATTAATTAATTAATCAGCTTTATTCAAAAGCAATCAATTCCCAGAAATTTAGTACACTTTTCTTACTGCACTTTCGTTTATCAATTAAATTTTTCAAAATACGAGTATCCAATCCTAAGAAATACAATACGTGTGATTGCTTACTTTTCATATTGATGATTTAATCATGTACGTATTTAATAGTAAATTACTAATAACTATATAATATGCTTTGTCCACGCTCTTATAGATTGAATAAATTTCACTAATTATCTTGCAAGTAGATTATCCTTAGTAAACGAATAGGCTCTCTTTTCTGCACAAATCCTTCGGACGTAATAACCATTCAATGCTGTTCATAAAGTTTGAATTGATGAATTAATTATTTCATGGTACAGGCATACAAAAATCGATTACCTGGAATAAAATAAACTCTCATATCGTTTTGATGGATTCGATATGTGTAAGTATATAACATGTATTATAAGAAATTGTATACTATGTAAAAGAATACAATTATAAATACAAAATCAAAAGTATCTTGCGTATCGTTCTGAAACATTGACGTTTGGCCAACACAACTTTACTGCATATTATTAATATACATAAGAAATTATTCACTTCATTATATTTCATACTATTTCTTACACGCAGGAGAAGGCTACAGTAATTTGTACCACCCGACTGATGAATGGGTCGCCGGCGCGTATCTTCTCGGGGGGGCCAAGACCTGGGCCAAGTTCATCCAGTGAAACAGCTATCGGATCTGCTACTATCGGCGTGGCTGGGTTAAAGATCTATGAG
>JAPYYV010011649.1:0-18338 GCA_030522625.1 Copidosoma aretas | reverse complement strand
TGATTGCTGCAATTTATTTTGAATTTTGTGGTTCAAAATTTATAATGATATAGTCAAAATATAGAAAAGTGAGGTTATGTAGTCCTAAAAACTAAATGATTTTCTTAAAGTATGCACGTTCATCGTTTATTATTATGAATTACCAATTTTTTTTTTTTTCAATGAAAGTAAGACAGAATTTTTAGTAATTTTTTTTAACACAAATGATCATTTTCGGTAAAAATATTTTTTTTATAGGTTATGTTTCAAGATATCGAGAAAGTGTCAGTGACACTTTAAAGCTTATTATCTTCCAAGCATTTAAAAAAAAAATCATCTAAATTGACCATGTTTTGAAGGCGAGGCAGATTTTTGTCCCTAAAAAGTGCCTTTTGGTACACTGTGCCCGCCTCCACATTTCACCCGTAGTCAGTATACTTTCAAATTTTGAACGTCAAAAAGTATGACGCTGCAAAAAAATATTAAGAAAAAGCGAACTACGGCGATATATTTGCTAGCGAAAACAAAATACAACGGTTGCTAGAAAAAAAGGAGCAAAAATCAGACGCACAGGCGAAGTCTGGAGGTGATAGCATCGACAACGTGTTGGCTGTGACGGATTGAAGAATAAGACAGACAAAGTCACGGTGGCACTATGCATACACTAAAAGAAAATAAGGTTGGGTTAGCTCGGTCCGTGTCACCGTTCTTGCTTGACTGACACAAACAGCCCCTACCAACCTATCCTCACTTAAGAGCCAAATAGATACTGCTTGGCAATGGCAGGCAAACGTGTTGCTTTGTTGTGTGACCGTCATGTTTTCTCGGGGCAGCCATGCAGCATCTACTTGGCTCTTAAGTGAGGATGGCTTGAAAGGGGCTGCTTGAGTTAGTCAAGCAAGAATGGCGGCATGAGCTGAGCTAACCCTACCTTATTTTTCTTTCAGTGTAAATTTAGGAAAAGCTGAAAACCAACACACGCAGGCTGACAAAAAAAATTTCGAGAAGGAACAACGAAGCAGCGCAAGGAGAGATCACGGCCATATTTAAAACAACTGACGATATAAAAGCATAGCTAGTAGACGGAGTTGAAAATAAAAAAAAAAAAAAAAAAAAAAAAAAAACAAAAAAATAACGAGAAGATAAAAAAAAAAAAAAAAAAAAAAAAAAAAAAAAAAAAAAAAAAAAAAAAAAAAAAAAACAATGAATTAAGCAGTATCCATAATGGTGAAATAAATCAAAATTTGCATAGCGACCAAAAATAGCGAGAAAGCAGAGTGAGAGCAATCACAGATGCGGACGCAAAACAGTGCATTTACACAACAGTGACAGTAGAGAAGAGCAGAGAGTCGATAAGGTGAGAGATTTAAATACGCCCATGGAAGACAGAGAGAGTCATCCACGTTTAAAGAGAGTACATAAATGACATGTCCAGATGAGATGTCTAAAAAGGAATGTGAATATGATAAAAAGGTTTAAAAAAGCAAGAAAAAAAATTAAAAATCAAAGAAGTGATAAAAACGAAAAAGTTTCGAAAGAAGAAATTACCGAAATAGTTCAGATAAACACAGGAATTCCATTTTTCGTCAAAGAGGTGCAAGTACTAGGACAAGGAGTATTATTAGAACTAGAATCGCTGAAAAATTAAGTACTGTCTTAAAAAGAATATATAGGTTTGAAAAGATTGGTGTAAACGTCAAAAATGATCATAGAAAACAGTCAAAGCAGTAATAAACCGACTCTCAAGTGTTTAAAAGGAGAAAACAAGTTATGGAGTCTCAGTTGAGCTGGAATACATCAGAATTAGAGTGAAATAAGTATGGTAAAGAAAGAAATGTATCATTCGCCAGAAAAGCATGCGTAAGATATAGGTAAAGGTAAGTGGAAAGGAAATACGATAAAAATTGTATCTTGAAATGTAGCGTATTTCAATCATTTAGTTACAGTGGGAGAATTTGTAAACAATTTTGATTTAGTAATTATAAAAAAAAAAAAATGGGCAGAAAAAAGTTAAGTAAACGAGTTCAAAGTAAAATACGTAAAAATTTCAAATGCCTACAAAAAGCCGTAGTCAGAGAGAGTAGTAAAAGGAGGGCAAAAAGGGATATGTTGGTATAAGATGACAAAAAATTCAAGGAATTAAAAATTTATGAATGGAAATATGGTATATGTATTTGAAATAGAAACAAGGTCAAACATATCGACAAGGATAATAACAAAGATTTTCACGGTAATAACGGAAAAGTTTTTCATACGATTCTGGGAAAATTGAAAAGTTAAATCGAGCTAGGAAGGTGAAGACAGAACTATAATCGCTGTTGATTGAAATATTAGGATAGAAGAGACACTAATATTTGTAGCCAAAGAAAATTAGAGGATAAATATCTAAACAGGAAATGCGAAAAACTGTTGAAATAGTGCTGAAACTTAGGATGAGTAGTAGAAAATGGGTATTTAAGAGAAGACTGAGATCCTTTGGACAGGTAGATAACTCATGTAGAATAACGGGACGAATCAGTTCTTATTTTATAGTAGAGGTAAAGGTGGGGGTTATAGTGCTGTTAAAACTTTGAAAGTGATAACTAGAAGTGAGCCTGATCATTTACCGATAACCTTTGAAATCGCAGGCATAATATACGATAAATAAAGAAAGTAAGAGAATCAGGAAATTATAAAAAAATAAATACATAGAAAGAAAGTAGAAAAAATGAGTGTTAAAACAGACTAGAAGAGATAGGAGGAGAGAGTTGGGATACAATAATTAAATAAGGTAGAATAAATATCACAGAAAGGCGGGACAGGTTGCTTAATAGAATGACATAGGTACCAAAGGATTTAAAATGATAAGAGTAGAAGAAGAAAAAACAAGAATCGTGGGGAAATATTTTAAACATCTTGCCCAAGATGTAAATGATTAAATCAACAAACATACTTAATAAGGTATGGACAAAAGCATTAATTTGATAGGAAATGATTCGACGATAGCTACAGCTAATATGATCACAATTGATTTTACTGGCTACAAGCTATCCGAATAAAAATTGACATTAAAATTGACATCTGTTCTTAATACTCAAATTAAAATATTTTAAATTCTCCATATAAGGAGAAATTTACAGATTTTAAGTGAATATGAGAAAAACAACAAAAAAATACCTGAGCTTGAGATTGAACGACGGTTCTTCTTTGTAGTTTGCTCAAAGACATATAAACGACGATAAAGTACCAAAGGCCTCGGTTGCGAAACTGGCAAATGCGATCCATCGAGTGAATGGAGAGTTCTTGGTTCGACCCCAGGCTAAGGTATTATTACATCGTTTTTTTTTATATTATCTAAAAATCTGCGCACTCTTTCTTGTACATAGGATTTAAAATTCTCAAATTTAAATATCAAGAATTGATGTCAATTTTATCGGATATCGATAGCATTGCCAGACATCGCATTATTAAGATATTTTATAGCCAGTAGAATCAATTGTGATAGTGAATAACATAAATTATTTAAGCGTAAAAAATAGCAAGAATCCATTCAATTTACAAGGCAGCAGAAAAAGGGAGGACGGTAATAACTACAGAGTAGTTGCCTTATTAATACAGGATACAAGATATTAGCGACTATAATCGCTAGAAGAGAAAAAAAATAGTTAAAAGAATGTAAAATATTAAAGGATAGTCAAGCTGGCCTCGGAGCAAAAACAATAACAGGGGACCATATTTTTGTACTAAAAAGTTTAATTAAAAATAAACTAAACAAGGGGGGAGAAGTTACAAGCTGTGTTTGTATACTTCGAAACAGCATTCAATAAGATCGATGAAGAAATTTTCTTAGTGAAATTAGAGAGCATAGGGGCCCAGAGACTATATCGAACCAGGTTGCCTATGAAACCCGGTACTTTATAGTTTATTTAAAGAAAATAAAGATGAGATGATTAATAAAAATGCAGGAGGCAGTAACGAAAAACGAAGTTAAAAAATCCACTGCCTTAAATTGATTGATGACGCTGTGTTATGCGCGCAGCATTTTAAAGACACAAAACAAATTCTAAAAGACTTGGATGAATATAGTACAAAAGAAAAGGCTTGGAAGAAACTTAAAAACAGAAGAAAATCTTAATTTTTATGATTAGAAAGGGGATGGGTTAAAATCTGTTTGAACTTAAAAAAGAATTGTTGTAAGTTGTAAACAAGTATACATATTAAGGATTAGGGTACTTATCAAAAAATGGCTCCTCGTGACATGGGGAAAAACAACAGGTAGGATGCAAAAAGGAATTAACACAGTTTGGAGGCTTAAGCCAAAGAGCTCCAGTAATAAGTTCAAATAGGAGATTGTATCTCAGGGATCTAATGATAAAAAAACGAAGCGTAGACTTGAAGATGAAAAAGCAAAGAAGCAGTAGGAAAAATAGAAAGCAGATTTACAATAATAATGTTGCGTTTAAACGCAAACACTAGAATAAATATATATATATATATATATATATATATTAGTGGCGCTTCGCCCCCCCCCCCCCGTGGTCTTCGCGCACCAATCCCCGATCATTTATGATTACTCTGGGTTATATAAAAAAAACAAACAACAGCATACTTGCTTTGAAAAAAAATTTTAATCCAGGTAACAATTATATAGGTGCGTAATAGACTAGACGAAAAGTCTAAATTACTTCCAGGAAATCGTGACTTTTTTTTTAATCGCTTTTAAGTTTTGTTTTATGTGACATAAGTACTTTGAAACACAAGCGTACAATTGCATTAATAGTTATTAACAACTTACTGCCAGAAATCGGTGCTTTTTTCAGATATCATTAAAAATGAGAGAGAAAAAAGGGCTATCAAGCGAAATGTTTTATTTAAAAGTTTTAGTCCACTAAATTATGTACAATATAAAAAAAAAAAAACTTTTTCTTCAACCATCGTTTGGTCGCAAATGAAAAAAAAAATTACGATAATCTTTTTGAACTTGCCACCTCGTGCATATAAGCCGTGCATTGTGTCGACTTAACCAAACGCTACCTCTGTGAGTTAGCTACTTGTCACTTTCTTCTGTATTCCGGTTTGTAACCGACTTATAAATTAAATATACAATTACGGTTTTTTAATAAATTTGTTTAAAGATTTTTAAATATAAATTAAATAACTATCCAACAATTATTTGAATAAGTTTTTCGAAACTTCAAAAAATAGATCTTAGCTGAACCTTTTATAAATAATAATTAATATTTATGTAGAAATATCTCTTTTGTGTTATGAACTCGTTGATTTTTAAACAAATTAATAATTCGTCACTTAATTTTTTAACTTTTGTCAAAATATTTTTGAAAATAAAGCTTTTTTTTCCAACTTTAATTACTTGTTCATGGTTTGATGCTGTTGAGCTTTTGTTTGACGGCCATACGCTTCTAAGTTTAATTGTCGGCCTGTTGCACAGGTTTTAGATGTCCCTGCATCTGGATGAGGATAGGCTCTCTCCTGGTTCCTTCTTGTTGCATTATCACCGGTCGTAGTGCTAAGCTGTTATCTGGTGCCAACCTGCTGGTCCCAGAGTATCTTGTACCGGTAATTATTCTATAACAGATTAGTAGAGAAGCCCCCCATTAAAAGAGGCACTTCCATGTTTGCTAGTAAGAAGAAAAAGAAGGCGCGTAAAGTAGCTACAGTATTCCGCACCCAGCATGCTGGTGTTGTAACAATATGTATGTTGCTTTCTTTCATTAATCTCTTTTCTACGCAATTTTATTTTTGGCATTCCCTCATACATATGGTATTACTTAACTTAATTCATTTCAATTCTTTGTTTACTTATTAACAGTGCATTTTTTGCAACTGTTTATGCTATCCTATTATTATTGTTACAATTATTCTTACGTTCTACAACGCTATCAACATAGCTTGTTTTAGTGAACGTTAGAGAATGTGTTGATTGCATAAGTAATTCTATTTTATTTGATTGGCTTGATGTCTATTTACGACACTCATCGTTATTCTGGCGTTTTTTTTTTGTTTTTTTTTTTTCCCCCAAAAAGAAGAAAATAAATTTGTATGAGTCTGCGAGGGGTTTAAAATTACTACTCCGATATTCGGTGACGATGGAGACTGCTGCTCTGGTCGTAAAGCTGGAATCATTTTCGGCCGTGGGTCGATTTATAGTTGCTGTGGGCCATTCGTGATTGTACACAGGCGCATCTGGTTGAGGACGTTCAAACTGCTTTTATGAGACCTAACAATTATTTTCTTTAAAATTGTTTTTCTCTTTGTATGCATATACGTCTGCTGCGTACATCGTTCTTTTTTTACATTTTTTTGTTCTTAGTCTCGTTTACAGTTACAATTGTTTTATTTTTGTTTTAGAACTTCCAATTCCACTAAACTAAGATCTGATCATACTCTTTTCTTTATGAGCGCAAAGATTGTCGGTTTTCTAGGTTGAACGATGATGAACCTCCTTTTTTTCTGTTGATTTTTTTTTTCTGTTGCTTTTTTTTTTTAAGGTAAAGGTAACTTAGGTAACTAAGATTGTTTGTAAGAAAGCCAAGTAAGGGAATATAATTAAGTACCTGGTTGATACAATAATTTGTATGTGCCATCATCGTTAATAACAAATGTAACAAATGTTAATCAAAGTAATTAATAATCTTTCGTAATCTAAATTTTCGCGTTTCACACTTCCTCTAAAATCTACTTCTTGCATTCGTGCAGAGTAAGGATTAATTAACACATACCTTAAATATATTTGTCGTCTTTAATAAATCATGTTTTTTTTAATTTTATTATATTTCTTTCTTTTTTGCAACAACCCTTTTTTTTCATAATAATGATTAAAATTTTTTTTTCGAGGCTTAAGTTACATTATGTTACTGCGTTTTATAATTCCACCATCGTTCTTGCAGTCATATGTATCTTTCAATTATTTTGTTTGTTATTGCGTCAACATAACTAAATTTTGTTTATTGCATTCTATCATTGTGTCTTTTGACATTATTTTTGTTCTTATTTAATGCTCTGAATCTTTGCTATCATTTCATAAAAGATATGATCATGTAAACTAACAAAGTAAGTTAAGGGTAACTTTTTAGTACAAATATAAAATCATTTATCGTTTATTAATTCAACTGTCCCGCATGTTGGGTGTACAGCCATTGTGCTGTTTATCAAATTTCATAAAGTTTCACTTCCTCCTATTATTTTCGCGATGCACCTGAATGAGAATGAAATTAATCATAATAATTTCAGTTTTATACGTTTTTTTTGTTCTATATTATTGTTACAGATGTTTTTATTCTTTTTTAAATATTGTAATTTTTCTTTTTACTTTCATTTCGTTCATTTATTTATTTATTATGTATATTAAATATCAAATATGCTAAATATTGTTTTATGTGTCGAGCGTCCGGGGCCGCGAAAAAAAAAGTTTGAAGGGCTATTTCCTGACATATTTTGTTTTATTCATTTAGATAATTCAGTTAAAGCTACTTATTTTACATTTTTTGTAGTTGTTTTGAGTATGCTGGTTTTCATAATTTTATCTACATGGTCGACTCTAACTTTTTTGCCTCTCTGTAGCTTTACGTTATGGGTTTTATAATCAATTCCCACGATCCCGTAGGGTCCCTCATATTGTGCGTCTTATTTGCATTTTAACGGTTCTTTAAGGATAAAAACAGACTCCCCTTCCATGAAAAACTTGGTATTAAGTTTCCTGTCATAATATTATTTTGTGCGGAATTTAGCTTGTACCTGTTTCATGGCTGCTAAAGTGCGCATTTCCGTTAGAGACTCAGCAATTTGTTCGAAATACTTGTTATACGTTGGGTCATCTTGTTGACGCTTAGAACTTTATGGTATGCGAGCTTTCTGTTCGAAAAGTAGTTTGTAAGGCATGTATCCTGTACTCTCATGTTCTGAGATATTGTATGCAATCATACACAATGGTAACAGATCGTCCCATTTTTCGGCCTTATCGAGGTATGCTTTTAAATATTCTGCTAAGACACGATTCATGCGCTCTATTGCGCCATTAATTTGAGGGTGGTAGGCAGTGCTCCCCATTTTATCAATTTTAAACAATCTTGCCAATTCCCCCATAGTTTGTTTATAAAGTGGGTTCCACGATCCGATAATAATTTCTTCGGTGCGCCGAACTATGCAATAAATTTGTCGGTTAGCGCTCTTACTGCCTCATTGGCTGTTGCTTTCTGTACTGGAGCGAGGACGATATATTTTGTTAACCAGTCTTAAATTGATAGTATATGGGTATTTTCGTGTTCCGAAGGTTTATTCACAGGTCCGTAAAAATCAATAGATATTTCTTCGAATGGTCTACTCGGAGCATCTGTGTTTAACATTGCTTGTTTTGTTTTCACTGGAACAAGTTTATTGGTTTGACAAGATTTACAGCCAAGAACGAATTGCCTTACGTCTAGTCGTATAGTTCTCCGATAAAAATCTTGTGCTATCCTATTGTAAGTTTTGTTTATGCTTTTGTGTCCGCCAACTGCAGATTCGTGGTATTCTTTTATGACCTTCTATCGCTGGTGGGCCGGCGGCACTACAAGTGTATTCTTGTATAGTACAGCTGCTACTTTGAGGTCCCTAAAGATTTCTTCCATTTGCTCCACTGAATATTGCCATCGATAAATGTTTAAAATCGCTAGGTCTCTCATTATTCCTGTAGTTTTTATTTTATTCGCCATTATTAGTGCTTTCAGGGACACTAAACATTTTTTAATGTCAGATTTCAGGGCAGTATCGTCAAAGTGTTTTTTCCCGTATATACGTATCACGTGTACATTTCTGACTTTTGATGAAATTGCAACTTCTTTAGTTTCATTGTTTAAAACCAATGGATTTATATAGCCACGTTCATAGAGTGCGTCAATAGTTTCAGTATCAGGGACGCTATCCTCTTTTTTACAAGCTTTTTTATCCTCCTCTGTCTTGTCAATTTTGTCCGAATTTTATCCTAATTCTTTACTTATTGGCCAGTGCTTCTCTGGCTCCGCCACTAAGCTTCTGCTGCCATCAAGCCTTTGTTGATTATTATGGTTTTCCTTTATTAGGGCTTGGTAGTGTTGATTTTCTAAATATATATGTATAAGTTTTCTGTCCTTCTTTCCTATAAATGCTAATAAATAATCTTATCTAGAGTCGCTTACAAATGAATGCACATATTTTCAATATACTATAACGCATGTATAAAAGCGCATTCCCCGTCTCCTAAGGCGTTATCGCTTCGGAGGATGTCTTCTGTCTCTCCTGGGTTGCTACTTTCATGTATCCATTTCGATTTATAGAGGGCGTCTCTTAAATTTGTCGTTGAGAGTGTTAAGCCATCAAAAAGGATTAAACAATGACAAAGACAACTTCCGTCGTGAGGGACGTCCATTAGCGCAAATTTTTCGTGTGGCTCTGCGCAGTGCAGTCCGCATTTTCGAGTCTCAAAATCTCTCTTATTCCATTCATTTTGCGGTGTGTCTTTTCTTATTTGTTTGTGATTTTCTATTGGTTCTGTTCGTAAGGTATTATTGTCAGCATATAGGTCAACTTTTTTACCTAGTACGATCTCTTTATTTGACTGATTAGTTGACTGCAGATCATTGACTGTATTCTCTAGATGGTTGTTTTTTTCTGATCTGTGGTACTATAAGTTTTCCACGCGTTAATTCTAACTCCTACCTTTCCCGTAAAATCTTGGTGTTTTATGTCTAGCCGAACCTTTGTTTAAAAATTTTTAATCAAGTCAACGAGCACTGCGTCAATTTTTTCGTTCAGACCCAAGCTTTTCTTTAGGCGCTCTTGTATCTGTACGCCTTGTGATATATTGTGTGCGTCCTTTCTCTCGATGTATGTTCTTAAGTTAAACGGTTCGTTCCATGCGCGTCGACTCGTCTGTAGTCGACACGGTTTAGCTGCGCTTGTACTCGACGTCTCTGATTGCTGTCTCTCTTCGCTCGGGGTTTTGTCTTCATCTCGCACATATGGTCCTCTCTCTTTAAGTTTTGCTTTCTTGTTAATCTTGTTCGGTTCGCTCACCCCTACACATATTCCTTCTCGAGCCCTACTTTTCTCTCGCTCACTCTCTTTATCCACTGTTTCCGTCGCTAGATTTGCCTTAACTAGCTGCCATCCCCAGTGTGTTATTGCCCCATGTTTATCTCTTGGCACCTCTTCTTCGCTAGATGGTGTGTTGCAGTTTGATATTATTATTTTCTTCGATTTATCTTCTGGTTTAGGTGTATTGGAAAATTATGTGGGCTTTCTATGTATTGTATCCAGCTGGCGTTTACGAGTCTTACGTTGTAAATTTTGTGTCTCATCCCTTTTGATAAAAGGCGTACTTGTGTGTTTTACTTCTTTTTGCATATTTTTATCATTCCGCATGTATGCAAGTTTTTCATTAATTGGTCCTTGCGATAGAATTTCTTCGTCACTGTCGGTTGCTGCAGTTGGCTGTATTCCCCCCTTCTCCTTTTTATTTGCAGTTTGTGTTAAGAGTTGACGTGGTCCATCTCTTTTTTTTTGTTGCTATGCCTACTTTTAATGTTTTATTTCTTTGTGATTCTGTCTCCGGCCATTTCGACTCCGAGTCCACGACGCCGTCGTTGCTTGGCGTATATTTACTTGAATGATTATTTCTCCTGCATTTCTTTTTCTTTACCTTGTTGTCCGACTTTTTTGAATCGGAAATTTCTATTTGATTTTTCCTGTTTTTTTTTTTATTACATTTTTCTCCTGTCTTGTGTTAATCTTGTATATCCTCAATGGTGGGGCGTTCGTGTCACTAAATCCCTCTTTTTCCCGTTCCCCTGCGAGTTCGAACTCCCTGCGCGGCAATTCAGGATTTTCCATCCATCATTCAGGATCTGGTTGTGCTATAATGCGTCAGGTGCCCTATTAATTCTCCCGAGTCTATGGACAACGTCGAATTCGTAGCCACATACTTTTACCTATAGTCTTGTAAATGGCAGATCCGGTTTTTTCGATGTGTGAAAATGTTTTAGAGGCTCGTGGTTGGTAACTACTGTAAATTTTCGTCCGTATAAGTATGGTCTGAATTGCTCTTTTGCATACACTATGGCAAGCAGTTCTTTATCGTATGCTGGGTAGCGAAGTTCACTACCTTTTAGGTAGCGGAATGCATATTCGCAAGGGTAATCTTTTCCTTGACTTAATATTGCGCCTATCGCGTAGTCTGATGCGTCCGTAGTAACTATACATGGCTTTTTCATGCCCGGCGCTAAGAGTACGGGTTCAATGCACAGAGCGTAAACGATAGTGTCAAATGCTTCTCGTTGAGGTTCCTGCCACTTAAATTTCGTGCCATTTCGTCAAAGTTTCGAAATAAGTTGTGCTATTTTTGCGTTATTTTTAATAAAACGGCGGAAATATCCCGCAAGAGCTAAAAATTGTTTAATTTTCTTTGCGTTTCTAGCTCTTGGATAGTTTTTTACAGACCTAATTTTTTCTAGGTTTGTTTTTATTTGTCCGTTGCCGACTATGTGGCCTAATACTTTCGCTTCTTTTTGAGGAACTGACATTTTTTTGGTTCTATTGTTAGGTTGTTATCATCCAAACGTTCAACTAATCTTTTAAATCGTCTTCTATGTTCTTCCAATGTTGCTACGAACAGCATTATGAGCATTATGTCGTCCATGAATACTTCAGCGCTAGTGTTATCGCACGTACGAATGTATTTGGTGAATCAGTGCAGCCCATTGGCATACGTTTGTATTGGTAGTGGCCATCTGGTCCGGAAAATGCTATCTTATGAGCGTCTTTTTTATCTATTTCTACTTGAAAAAATACTATTTTTAGGTCCACTACAGTTGTATAGCGGACAGATGCGAGATGTTTTAGAATATCGCTTTAGAATGGTAGTGGGTGACACGAACCGACCGTAATTTCGTTGAGTAGTCTGAAGCCCGTTACCACTCTCCATATCTTTTCCCCATTTGGGCCCGCTTGCTTGGGTACTACTCATGTGTTGGAACTATACGGTGACGTGGAGGATTCGATCATGCCCTGGACCGCTAATTTTTTCAACTCCTTATTCATCTGTTCCCTTAGAGCGATCAAGTACCTGATTCTTTTTGCTACAGTTCGTTTGTCTGTCGTTGTAGGTATCTTGTGTTTAAAGACGCTAGTTGCTCTCAAAGGCTCTTCGTCGAGGCCGAATACATAAGTGTTGAATTCTATTAGTTCGCGCACGTGTTGTAGTTCTTCTTCGTTGCAGCCTGATGTGTCTGCTGATTTTAATATCTTCTCAACTCTTTCTTCTTTATTGGTTACAACAAATTCGTTTTTGTTCTAAATCACTTTTTTATTTTCACTTTGTTTTTCATTAGTATTATTTGCTCTAAAAATTCTAATCATTACTTCCTGTAGGCCTTTTCCGTCGTCCCCATCGACGTTATATGGCTCTGTTTCGCAAATTTTCTCACACTTCAACAAGTCTACTTGAGGTATAATTATTCTTATATGTTAATTTGTAATATTTATGCATTCGGCGTACACTTTACCGTTATTATTGTTTGCAATAAAGTTGCCGAATAAAATTGCATCCTCTGATTCTTGCAGAGGTACCCATCCTGTTTGTATATTTTTACATTCTTTATTTACGAGCGCAAAAATCATATGTCACGATTTTGCGAGAATTTCGAAGGTTCCTGGTTCCTTCAAAGGTATCTAAGTGCCGTTCAATATTATAATATTTTTCTTGGCGCATATGTGGTCATCATGTTTTTTTAATAGGTCCCATTCCATCCGATGATTTCGAGCTTTCTATTTAGAGTGTATTGTTTTTCTTGCCTTGCTTTTTTATCTCTGTGGTGTTGAATTCTGCTCTTTGTGCTATCTCGACCGCTTGTATTAGGTATTTATTGGGTATGGTCGGTTCGAGTTCGTTTTCGTGTTTTTTTTTTTTTTTGAGCTACAATTTCTCTTTTGTACCGGCTCAGATGCCTGCGAGGGTTTTCGAGTGTCCCGGATGTATATATTTAATAATGTTCGCTCAAGTTCGCTTGTGAATAGCCTGGTGGTATCTGTTTGCCGTTTCCAAGCGGGCGAATGGGAAACTTTTTGGGTCGGTACAGAGAGTGAATGTTTCTTTGTTCTCTTTTTTTTGTCGTGTCAGATGCTGACGGAGTTCACTGTTGTTATTCTATTTTACGCCCCGTATATGAAGTCCAATTTTATGGGTTTGACAATCATGCAATAACTTTTGTTTGAATTTTGTTTGTGTTCTTCTCTTTTTTTTTTATCAAGCACATTATAATTACTAATGTTATTTATTTATTTTTTTCTTGAAGCATGAATATAATTTTAAATCAAAACTTGCGTGATTTCAAGTGGTCGCTAAATAATTAATAAATATTCTGGTTGTTGGGGGAACAAAGTTCTTTTCTGTTTGCTAAAAAAAAAAATTTTCTAACGCGTTTGGGTTGGTATAGTTTAAATTAGTAGCATTAACTCACGGGCGTAACTTTGAATATAGTGAGGGTTGAGCGGAAAAAAAAGGTGTTAGTGTATATTGTTATTGTATTTTTTTTGTAATTAAAGGAGTTTTTTTGTCATAATAATTTACGTTAGTTTTCCCGTCCTATTATAACGTCATAAAATTTTAGCATGCAAATATTTCGTTATTATTTATTAATATTTATCATTTTGTGTAATTATGCCATGTATATGAAAAAAAAATATAATAAAGTGCCTCTTCCCTTATCTTTCCCAGGGGTCGTGAAATTCATATCTGTATACAAATAAAGGTTTCTGTATTTTTATGTACTTACCATGTAGTAGCTATCCAAATGGCTAAGGGCTGCACCGGACCGCATTTTTGCTTCCTGTTGATCTGGATGTCGATCTCTTCAATCTTCTCCTTTTTCCTCTCGTGATTGGCGTTGTAGTCCGATCTTTGGTGTGCTGTTTGGCTCCGGTGTCTTGGAAGTCTTTCGCTGGCTTGGCTTTGCATTGTCCTTTTTTTTCTTTACTTCCGTGACCCTAATTCTTCGGTCACTTGTTTATGAAATTTTTTTTTGTCCTAACACTCACTTTTTGTCTTGCGGTACTACGCTGTGTGCGCTTTTTAACCGATCCCGCTTTGGACATCGAAAATTCTCCTGTTACGTGGGTTTTTGGTCGGTTGGGTGAACGCAAAATAAGTACAGAGTGAGGACTATAAACTTTTTTCTATTATTCTTTATTGCCGAGGGTAGAGCCAAGGGTAGCGCGGTAATCTGGAGGCACGTCTGCCAGTCTCGAGAGTCCTAAATCTTCTCCTTCTTCTCTACTCTCTGACCCGACTCAAGAGTTTCGCTTCTTCTGTCTCTTGATCATATGTCCCTATCTGAGATGGTGGGGGGCGTACGTATTGGTATGCTATGTACACCGTACGCCACAGAATATAGATGTGATGAAATTTATCCAGAAATCAGAGTATTTTTAGTATGTTCGTTATAGATTTTATAGTTGTTTTATGAGTATTTAAAGTAAATGGTAATTTTTTAAAAAAGAGAAAAATACGGAGAGAATTGTAAAAAAATCGTAAATATCACCATATAACACTTAAGGCTAAACTTTGACCTTTAATTACAACAAAACGAGTGGACGTAGCGAAAAATCGTACGAGACCTTTTTTAAAGAACGTCGAGTTTCCTACAAGAATATCGATGTTGTATTTTATTTCGTTAATAGGCCAAGATTTCAAAAATTCTGAAGAAATAAAAGAACTTTTTTCATGTTGTTTTCCTTTTGTAACTTTGGCCAGCGAGGAACGGGTTACAAGGGGTAGGGGGACTTTATTGAATCATAAAATACAGAATTACTAGAGGTTAATCGACAGCACTAACTTATGTTAATATTACAAAGAAACAAAAGAAAAATCCGAGACAAATTTTGGGAAAAGATAAACTTAGGAGGAGATTCTAAAGAGCAATGGTGTATGCTGAGATGGACTCTTGTATCATTTATCGTTACAATCATCAAAATTATCAAATAATTAGAAATAGTGCATTAAAGTGATATTGATCTTTGCTTGAGTTACATGTTAAAATCTCTAAGACTTTCCTACAACCTTTTTAAGTCTTCTACAGCCACTATATATTAATAATTATAATAATAATAATAAGCTATTAGGAGATCGCTGCAGTTTCTTTCGTAGTGATAACTTAAGTGTATTGTATGGATATGTTAATCCGTTAAAATGAGTTGAATTTAAATAAGTTAAGAAACCTAATGTATTAAAATCTTTGACCTTGTAACTTATTTATACTTATAGTAAATGTTAAATAACAAGGAAATACTTATCTGTACAAAATAAAAGGTGAAAAAGGGAAACTACCGGAATTTTAAGTTATTTTCTGAATAAATACTTTGTTTTCTATTAGTTTTACCAGTGATCATTTCCGCTTGACAGCTGTTCTTAATTAATTTAGTTGTTTGAAGTCTTGTTGCGGTACACAATCCGTCAGAAATACGTAAGATTCTATTCAACATTACAATAGCATACATTTTTTAATCTAGTTTGCAAAGTTTAACGCCTTCCCTTATTGAATTTAAATGTTTTGCAGGAAAATTTATGCATGTATACATTATCATTAGTCCTATCAACACCTTATTTACTTTGTGATACGTTTGAGTTACTTCAGTCATCGAGCTAAAAGTTGTACTACCCAATACACAAGGTCATTTATTGTAATACGTTAATATGACGTAGTCCTTATTACCATCATTAAGAATGTCGGTACGAACATTATTTGTTTTTCTTTTTTTGCAATTAAAAAAAATTGTAATCACCTTATTTGATTTTCAACTGCAACGATAAAGATTTTGTATTAATAGAACAAACCTTAATCATTAATATTATAATTGTAAACAGTAGCGATAAATATGTAAATTTAATCAATGTTACAACTATTCTAATTCTGTTTTCCTTTTTTCACAATAGAAAGAATTCGATGGAAATCTTAACCCATAATTATTACTTTTCCTTTAAATCGTACATTATGATATAATAGATCTTGTAAAGTTCTATTAATAATTTCTAAGCTTTTTGTACATGAAAATGTTTAACTACATCTTTCAAGACCATTGAAAAAAAAATATTTTTTTTAGAAATTATGATTTCTTAAAAAATACATGATTTTCAGTCAATTGAAAAAAAAAATTGTTGTACAGCTTTTCATTATTAATAATTAACGTATTATGATATCGGTATTATGATTTGTACTAAACGTTTCGGGCTCAGGTAATCGTAAGTCTTCACATGACAAATCACCTTGATTAAAAATTTTGTTGGAGTGTCACAATATTCATTATCATTTTTAGATAAATATTCAACAAAATACTTTCGTAATTTATTTAAATGACTTTTCTTCGAACATTTTCCGACATAAGGAACAACGCAAACAATTTTCCTAATTAAAATGGTAATATAATAATGTACCATACAAGCTTCTTAAAAAATAGTTTTGATTCAAAAATCATGGTTAACTAAACCCACGTGTATAGTACTTCCTAGTTAATTTGTTTGTATCATGAAAAGATATTTTTCTTCAAATTTTGTTTACTATAAGTTTCAAATAAAATCTCTCTTCGTTCTCTGGTGATGCAACGTTTAATCTACCGATGGCAATAGTTTTTTAAAAGACTCGTTTTTAGTCTGATTAGTAAATACATAATATTTTGGAATATTAAGATGGTCTACACTTTAAGTGAGTTCATCATATTAATTCAATTCAAACCACGCTGTAATAGTTTTTTTTTTTTTTTTTTTTTTTTTTCTCCTTCATTTTTTTTTTTGTTTAAAATCTCTCCTTTGTTTATTTTTAATGCATACACAAAAAAAAAACAGTATGGCTTCGACCACAAAGAAGTCATCCTTGGATGCGCCATGCTGCTTCGATTGGACTTAAATAAGAAGCATCAATATATTAAGAAATTTGATCATGTATTTCCTCATCATTATTTGCTTTTATTAATTTACAAAATGTCTATCACCACCTTTGTGGACGTAATAAAAAATGTATTATATACTGACAATCGTTACTCAGCATTTCATATTAAAATGATGATTATATTTCATTAACAAAAAAAAATATAAGGTTGTACCGTAGAATTATCTACTGGATTTTAACGCTGTTTTTGATTCTGTAATAAAATTTTTACCAATGTCTGATATTTTTTTGTACCCTGGATATCCATTTTTCTTCAATGCTGTGTACGAGGTAGGTTTTTTTAGATAATTTTTGTGACATACATTTTTACTTTTATCGAAATAAGGGGTATTGTATGAACTAGGCCCGAACAGCATAAGCTCAATCACTTATGTTTGTAATTTTTTATATTCAAGTTGGGTTATTTTCTACCTCTCTTTTGTAAATAAATTGTTTAAACGTGAGCAATAAATAATCATACCATAAATTTTGACTTCTTTAATCATATCCAAAATTGATTTTAATCTTTTTAAATGTCTACAATTTAGGTCAGTAATCAACAAGTTTCTTAAATCCACATTATAATTTTTGTAATAGAGGGATACAAATTTTTCCATTTTGGCAGTGGTTCTTTTTATTATTATTTTCACAAAAAATGGCAGAGCAAAGAGAACATTTAAAATTTATTTCATAAGGATGATAATTGTATTCTAAATGTTCATGAGAATTTGGTTTCAATATTTTCATGTGGTATTTCTAAATTACCTGTATCTTTTTGTAACTTTCAAATAAATTTTAATTTTTGTTGTATGTAGTATTATATTCTTTTTGTATCACAATTGCTGTAATCAATAATCTCGTAGTGTCCTTAAGTAAAAGGATCACTAAAAAATAAATTTTATTTTAAATTACTTACTGTTTTACCAAAATTTATGTCCTCTTTTTGATTATTCGTTGTCACTCTTACTCACTATGCGCCTATTACATGTAGCGCCGCAAGTGAGAGAAATTTTCCCTCGCTGAGATCGCCAAAATGCATTGAGCCTTATGGAACAATTTTTTAATCAATTAAAAAAAAAATAATTTAGTGTCAATGAACAAAAGGAATCAGTGATTCAAGCGTATATTATGCTGCTGCACAGTAATAAATTTTGTTCGGTGTTGTCACGTATCCTACGAGATTAGAAAAAATAAAAACAGGGATTGCCACTGTGTCAACACAACATATATGTATACACATACATGCTTGCACTTTAGTGCTTAAGGATGGTCGGGAGTATCATTGCTGAGGGGTGAGGAAAGGGACGTCCCCGGCCCCGCGCAGCACTACCTCCCTTACCGCGCACCTCCTCCCGCAGCCTATGAACTCGATATTTCGTTCACGTTTTACATTGATTTACTTTGAAATGCGCCATAACGTGCCTCGAAATT
>JAPYYV010011648.1:0-10666 GCA_030522625.1 Copidosoma aretas | reverse complement strand
TCGAGTTACATGGAGATTATGTTGAAAAATAAAAAGAAATTTTTACAAAATTTATCGTTTTTCTTTTGTAGGCTAATTACTTATCGTACCACCCTCGTACATACATGGGGCTACTTGGGGGTCCGTGAGGGACAAGGTATATCGTGGGGGGGCGGTATCAGAGGGATCGCAGAAGGGGCGATGAAGAAGTTGTAAAGGGGTGGGCGCTGGGGGAATTCGACCAAAGAATTATAGAACTTTTTAACAATGGAAGTAACAGATTTTTTTTCTTGGGGAGATAGCGGATGGACTGTAGTGTTACGTTAGGGGCACTAGGGCAGCCGGGGGATAGTGAGGTGTGGTGTGGGGTCCAAGTGAGATGCTTTACATGAATAAAAATATATGACAGGGAGATGTGTACTATTGGGGTTTCACCTTCCAACGCTTTCTGCGTGTTAACCCCTAACGGCATGATGAAAACTTTTACAAAAGAACAAGATTTTTAAAATGAAAATTTAAAGTAGTATCTATTATTCAATATTCATCTATGAGAATTCAAAAATAGGGTATTGTCATTCGCAAATCTCAAAATTGTAATGAATTAACTGTTGAACTTTAAGAATTACTGCTATTGCTAAGCATAATAGGACGCGATTCTTCATGTTGCTTTTCTTTACCGTACTCATATTATAATATTAGTAGAGTCGTTTTTTGATATGCTACAGTAAGGGGATATTGAATTTACAAATAATTGTACTACTCAGGTAAGGTTTGGATACAAAGTATTTTATAAAACTTATCTATATTTTGTAAGTGCCCTATATTAATCATAAAAAATTATTCGTAAAACGTGTATTTTTATTTATTTTTTTATTTTCTTTTGAAACCTTTTTTCATCCCCTAAGAAATTTAGGATGAAATCATTAACAAAATTTAGTAAATATTTGATTTTTTTTAAGTGAAATGCAATTGTCAGTACGTAAATTTATTTGTAAAGTAAACATTTTCAAACCACTTTTTTTAGGACATATATTGTTAATTGTTAAAAATAGATGATATACAGTAAATATTAAATTAAAAAAATTAGAATTATTAACTTATATCGCAATCAATACATTACGATTTATAATCTTGATACTGACAACATTTAATTTCTTGTTCTTTAGTTTATAAGACAAAAATTATCTGGTATATTCTGTATAAATATTTGACAAGATAATTTTTCGGATTACACCGTATAGGAGTCATAAAATGGGTTCAACATGGCTATAATGAAGAGTGTAACAGTATAGTTATTGTGCTGTGGCATTCTCTTTCATGCAGCCAATTTAAGCAATGAAATGTTTGTTGTCCTGCAGGCTCGTCTACATGTACCTTGTTACTACAATTATAGCAAATTTCTGGATTTAGTTAAGGTATTGGCCTGAAAAGCCATCGAAAATACGTAAAAAGATATTTAATTTAGGCCTTAATTAAGTTGAATATGGTGAACTAAGTGGCCGTTATAGGCAATTTATTTAAATATGCTTGATATTTTCAAGTCCTAAAATATATCATTCTATATATATCGAAAAAGTCTAAAGTTTGTAGCAAAAGTCTCAATTTTTTTAATTATTTCTTTGCAAAAATATCTAGATATCTTTGCAATACATTGCCACCTTCGTTTCTAGTTCCTCGCAAATAAGTCTTATGTTTATCGCAATATAGTTCCTGCTTTGTCGCAATATACTTTCTATTTAGTTTGTCGCCAAAAATTCTAACTTCATCTCCCTTCCGTCGCAAACTACTTTGTCCCTAGTTTTTTCTAAAAACGTCTTATGTTTGCCACCAAACAGTCTTAACTTCGTCTCTAGTCCGTCCCAGAAAATCTTCTAAACTACTTCGCCTGTAGTACGCCTCAAATTAATATTCTTTACTTTGTTTCCTAATCGTTAAAAAATAATCTCTTATTCGTCGCAAAAAGTCTTAAGATTAGCTTGAATTAGTTTCGATACATAAGTTGTATCGAAAAAATACTTTCAAGTATGATGTAAAAAGGATAAAATTTTTTTTTTAATTCTCTCCAGCCTTAAAATTTTTTTTCATATTTGCGCTCTGTTATGTCGCATTTTCATAAGAATAATATGTCGTGTCCTATAATAGGTCAATTATGAAAAAATAAAGTATCTCTGGCATTAAAAGTTTCGAAATTACATACTTCAAAATTCGGCGCACAGAAGGACGACTACCGATGCGTGGAGTTAAAGGAATCCTCCTTAAATCCTACTTTCTCAAATATTATCGTTATTTTCCTAGTAGTTTCTGTCCTATTACTTTTGATCGCTTATTTATGTTAACGTGCTCTGCCTTTTGGACGGTAGGATACTTACCTCCGTCTAGCTCATTCCTATGAATTTGTTATATTCATTAACGACATACTGTTTAAAAGCCTGAGCCGGTAAATAGCTTTCTGAATTGGCCCAACACGAGCAAATTAGTCACTTAATTTATTTAAAAATTAAGTTCTTTTGAATTTTTGTGATAAAACGGATTTTAAATATACAGCTTTACACAACGGTTACTGTAATTAATGTGCATGTTTCCACTTCGGCCACTTTTGCAGCCCTAGTGCACCCTCGGTAGGAAAACTAGGATTTGCCATTATGTGCATCCAACCAGAGCGAGCCAAGCGGTCATTGCTTCGCAAGCGCCCTCGGGCCCAGGGACTGCTCTAGGGAGATGAACATTTGTGATAAAAACTACTATTATAATCCCTGTATGCATGTATGTACGTATGTACACTTGTACGTACACGTGTATGTATAGAAAAAGTATCAGGCCTGAGGAATAAAAAAATTTGTTAATACTACAATATACAGTTTTTGACATAGTTAAACTTATTCGCTTATATGCAGAAATATGACCCTGAATTGAATCATAAATGGGAAGTATTAAACAACGTCAAATTGACGTTTTAATGAGCGAAAACCGACAAAGAAAAAATTGTTTGTTATTTGCTTTAAATTAATACCAATGGCAAGTTTTAGATTTAACTTGTCCAATAGGTCTTAAGAATTCAATGAATTTAGGTCTAGCTGAATAAAAGTTGGCCAATTATTGAATAAAATAATAACAAATTATGGTCGGAACTTTCAAAATTTTCAATTATTTTTTACTTCAACAAAAAGGATTTTAGTTATTTCAAACTAGCAGAGAATACGTATTTGTTATCTTAAATATTTCATAAAATAAAAAAAAAAATATACATATACGTTGACAAGAAACTCTATTTATTTATAAAAACTTTACCCAATATTAACTGCTATAAGACCCTATTATACTGTCGTCAAAAAAGACTTTATTTAGGGCTTTTTTTGCCACCACCTAAATTATATGATCAAGCTTTAGTACAACTAATTTTTTAATTGTTAGATGCGCAAAATGGCACCCCACAAATGTACAGTTTTCAGAGGTGTATTTTTTTCAAATATCTTAGAGTATCAGTTTCATCGTCATGCGATTTTTTTAGACGAGCAGTTAATAATCGTACACAAAGTAAAAAAGAAGATTTTTATTATTCTCCTTATCATTTGCTTATTACCATTAAGACCCCAACTTCTGCGTTTTTCTACTTTAATGTTTATATTTTGTTGATCTATTAGACATAAAATTCATAATCTTTTTGATTGACTGGAGGTGAAATATTTAGTCATCCAAGCCAACAGTGAATTCAAAATTGATTGAACCACTTTAAATTGATAGAGGAAAAAAATGACCATATCTCTGTCATACATCACTCGATTTGAGTGATTTTTTTTTTACTACAGTACCAAATCAATCTAATAACAACTGGCATGTCTTAATTAACAAATTATTTAAACAACGTGTTATGAACAAAGTTTCTTACGCATTGCAATAAACAACAACTTTAAATCTTTTATTCGCTGACAATGATTTTTAGACCTACGTAATTTTGAAAAATCATTGCCAAAATTTTCTTATTCACATGTCTACTTGTTTTTTTACACACACTCTATAAATTTTTTTTTTTGGACGAAACGTTCAGTTGCAAATGAACTCATTCTTACAAAAATAACGATTTTCTAAAATCGATTAAATGAAAAAAACAAAAATATAAATCAATAAAAATACAATGTTACTTGCAAGCAGTGATAACTATCATAAAACTAAGAATAATTTAGCCTTGTCGTATCAAAATCTATCAAAGATATTCTAAGATGGAACCGATTACATCTATATTCTTGTACGACCACATTCAACATTATTTATCATCTTTTTATTTAAAAACGTTATTTCACATTAAAAACTCGCCTGGCACCCTGAGTGTCGTGCAGTACAGCATCTCAGCCGATAACGCTTGTTGATCTTCCTTGAAAGATGTTCGGTATCCTAGAAGCACCGAGGGCAGTACGTCTGGCCAGGGAACGTCAGGGCAGCACATCAGTCCGTATTTAAAGGTGCGGTAGAGAAGTCCTGCCATCCCGTTCAACTGAGGGTGGTAGGGCGTTGGCCTGATGTGGCTCGAGCCAATCACCTTAGCCAGCTTTGTGAATAGGGCCGACTCAAACTGGGCTCCTTGGTCTGAGGTGATGGTGAGCGGCGTTCTGTAGCAAGTGATCTAGCTATCGTAGAGAGCTCTGGCGACCCTCAGGACCTGCTGGTCTGGGATTAGCACCATGACTGGCCATCAGGAAAACCTGTCGATGATAGTCAAAAAGTACTGGAATGCCTTGGCGCGCAGGAGCTTTATTAGGTCTACGTATATGTGGTCGAAACGGCCGTCTAGCGCGTCTCAATCACCCAGCACTAAGCAGTGATGCAGGCTGACTTTGGCACGTTGATAGGGCTCGCACCGCTGCACAGTGTGGGAAAAACGGCTTTTTGAAAACAAAAATCGATCCATCAAACAATTAAAAAAAAAAAAAAAAAAAAAATAGTGTGATACTCGTCAGATAATGCTTAATGATGAACCACTGCTATAATATGAAATTTTTTGAACATAACCTTAAAAAAGGTTACATTCCTAATGAATCGATCAATTTATGATTAAAAATTAAATACAAACTCAAACAAGTTTGTATTGCTGCATCAGCTGATGCATTTTATATAATTATATTTTCTCTTTCGCGAAAGGCAATAGTGTAACGTACAACTTGACCTCAAATTTTCCAAAAACGGCTTTTTAAGGACAAAAATCAATCCGTCAAACAATTTTACAGGTAAAAAAAAAACATACTGTGATACTCGTAAGATAATGCTTAATAATAAGCCATTGCTATGATATGCAATTTGTTGAACATAACCTCAAAAAAAATTACATTCTTAATGAATCGATCAATCTATGATTTTCAATTAATACAAACTCAAACAGGTTTATATTGCTGCTTCAGCTGATGCATTTTCTATTATATTATTTTCTTCTTCGCGAAAGGCAATAGTTTAACGTACAACTTAACCTTGAATTTTCAAAAAACGGCTTTTTGAGGACAAAAATCGATTTATCAAACAATTTTAAAGATAAAAAAAAAAACACCGTGATACTTGTCAGATAATACTTTATGATAAGCCACTGCTATAATTTGAAATTTGTTGAACATAACCTCAAAAAAAATTACATTCTTAATGAATCGATCAATTTATGATTGTAAATTTAATACAAACTCAAACGAGTATATACTGCTGCTTCAGCTGATGCATTTTATATGATACAATTTTCTTCTTCGCGAAGGGCAATAGTGTAACGTACAACTTAACCTCTAATTGTCAAAAAATGGCTTTTTGAGGAAAATATCGATACATCGAACAATTTTAAAGAAAAAAAAAAAAAATGTTATACTTGTTAGATAATGCTTCATGATAACCCATTGCTATAATATGAAATTTGTTGAACATAACCTAAAAAAAAATTACATTTTCAGTGAATAGATCAATTTATGATTTAAAATTTAATACAAACTCAAACGAGTTTATATTGCTGCTTCAGCTGATGCATTTTATTTAACCTTAAATTTTCATATAATCACTTTTTCTAACCTTAAATTTTCAAATAATCACGTGTTGAGAAGCAATAATATATCTTAAAGGGAGATTTTTTACGTCTGTGAAAAAAGCAGAATGATTTCTGTAAGCTAATATTCTTATTTTAGAGATAAGCATCATAAAATTACGTAAAGGTTTCTTACGATATCCTATAGAAACATTTTAGTGAATAATTTATTCCTATAATTCAGTTTATATACTCATAACTACTCAATTTTAAACATTTTTCTTACAAATAAGCATATCTACACAACGATGCTTTCGCAATTAATAACTATTTGTTACTGTGACCTTGTATGATTGTTTACCTTTATCGAAGCAAAATGGAAATATCGTTGATCGATCAAATAAGCAGTCTTTTCGATTCACAATCCACACTAATATCCATGTAAAACTCCACGTGTGTATTTCTATTGAAAAATCCATGTATAATTGCGCGTACAAATCCAAGTCGATTTTTTCCTGAAAGTCTGTGTGGTTATCTATAGAAAAATATACAATAATCTCAATTTATAAATCGATGTAGAATCAGATAACTAATTTCTTGTCAATTTCTGGGCAACCTGCGTTAATTTTCATGTAAGACTCCACGTGGATTTCTTCTGAAAAATCATGTGTATTTCTATTGAAAAATGCATGTGTAATTCCACGTACAAATCCACGTGGATTTCTTTTAAATAACTTATGTGTATTTCTATTGAAAATATCATGTGTTATTCTGCGTACAAATCCACGTGGATCTCTTCCCAGATGTCTGTGTGGTTATCTATGGAAAAATATGCAATAATCTCTGCTTATAAATCGACGTAGAATCAGATAACTAATTTCTTGTCAATTTCTGTGCTACCTGCATTAATTTACTAGAATGTTCCTATAGGATATTGTTTAAAACCTTTACGTAATTGTTTTATGCTTATGTCGAAAATGAAAATATTAGCTGACAGAAATCATTATACGTTTTTCACAGATGTGAAAAATCTCACTTCAAAATAGAACATTGCTCCTAAACACGTGATTATTCGAAAATTTGAGTTTAAGCTGTACATTAAACTACTGCCTTTTGCAAAAGAAAAATATATTCATATAAAATGCATCAGCTGGAGCAGCAATATGAACTTTTTTGAGTTTGTTTCAAATTTTAAATCATAGATTGATTGAGAATGTAATTTTTTTTGAGGTTATGTTCAACAGATCTCATAATATAGCAGTGATTTATGATTAAGCATTATCTTACGAGCATCACAGTATTTTTTTTTTTTAACTTAACATTGTTTGATGGATCGATTTTTGTCCTTAAAAAGCCGTTTTTTGAAAATTTGAGGTTAAGTTGTATGTTACACTATTGCCTTTCGCGAAAAAGAAAATATTATCATATAAAATGCATCAGCTGAAGCAGCAATATGAACTTTTTTGAGTTTGTTTCAAAATTTAAATCATAGATTGATTGAGAATGTAATTTTTTTTTATGTTATGTTCAACAAATTTCAAAGTATAGCAGTGGTTCATCATTTAGCATTATCTCGAGAGTATCAGAATTTTTTTTAACTGTAAAATTGTTCGATGGATCGATTTTTGTCCTCAAAAAGCCGTTTATTGAAAATTTAAGGTTAAGTAGTACGTCACACTGTTGCCCTTCGCGAGAAAAGAAATAGTATCATATAAAATGCATCAGCTAAAGCAGCAATATAAGCTCGATTGAGTTTGTATTGAATTTAAAATCATAAATTGATCGATTTATTAAGAATGTAATTTTATTTTATGTTATGTTCAACAAATTTTATATTATAGCAGTGGCTTATCATTAAGCATAATCTTACGAGTATGACGGATTTTTTTGTTTTTTTGTTTTTATCTTTAAAATTGTTTGATGGATCCATTTTTGTTCTCAAAAAGCCGTTTTATGCAAATTTAAGGTTAAGTTGTACGTTACACTATTGCCCTCCGCGAAAACAAAAATAGTATCATATAAAATGCATCATCTGAAGCAGCAATATAAACTTGTTTGAGTTTGTAATAAATTTAAAATCAGAAATTGATCGATTCATTAGGAATGTAATTTTTTTATGGTTATGTTTAAAAAGTTGTATACTATCGCAGTGGTTTATCATTAAGCATGATCTTACGAGTATCACAGTAATTTTTTTTTTTACCTGTAAAATTGTTTGACGGATCGATTTTTGTCCTTAAAAAGCCGTTTTTTGAAAATTTGAGGTCAAGTTGTACGTTACACTATTGCCTTTCGCGAGACAGAAAATAATATAATATAAAATGCATCAGCTGAAGCAGAAATATAAACTTGTTTGAGTTTGTATGAAATTTCAAATCATAAATTGATCGATTCATGGAGAATGTAATTTTGTTTGAGGTTACGTTGAACAAATTTCATATTATAGCAGTGGTTCATCTTTAAGCATTATCTCACGAGTATCAAATTTTTTTTTTTGTAACTTTAAAATTGTTCGATGGATCGATTTTTATCCTCAAAAAGCCATTTTTTGAATATTTGAGGTTAAGGTGTACGTTACACTATTGCCCTTCGCGAAAAACGAAAATAATATCATTTAAAATGCATCAGCTGAAGCCACAATATCAACTCCTTTCAGTTTGTATTTGATTTAAAATCATAAATTGATCGATTCATAAAAAATGTAATTTTTTTTGAGGTTATGTTCAACAAATTTCATATTATAGCAGTGGCTCATCACAAGTCATTATCTGACGAGTATCACGATATTTTTTTTTTTATTTCCAAAATTGTTTGATGGAAAAAATGTTGTCATATAAAATGCATCAGCTGGAGCAGCAATATGAACTTTTTTGAGTTTGTTTCAAATTTTAAATCATAAATTGATCGATTTATTGAGAATGTAATTTTTTTTGAGGTTATGTTCAACAAAATTTCATAGTATAGCAGTGGTTTATCATTAAGCATCATCTTGCAAGTGTCACAATATTTTTTTTTTTTTTATCCTTAAAATTGTTTGATGGATCGATTTTTGTCCTTAAAAAGCCGTTTTTTCCACACTGTGCGCTGGGCCCAGCACGTAGCATTGTTGTGCATCTTTGGCCACGTGAATTTCTCTAAGATTAGGCGGGCTATCGCTCTGACGTTAGGATGCTCTAAGTTATGTAGAACCTCGAGCGTGGTCCTGCGGAGACTCTCAAGCAGGTACGGCCTCACGTTACCTGTGGATGTGTCGCAGTATATGCAGTGGACATCGATGGTGAGCGACTGCAGATCGAGATGTGGGTTGTCCAGCAAATGTTGGAGTTCGTTATCATCGGTTTGGGTGCTGGCTATGACCTTAGGATCGATGATGGAGGGCATAGCTACGGCGTTGATACGCGTTAGGGCGTCGGCCGCTACGTTGTATTCTTCTTTGACATGCGAAAGTGTTACCTTGTGCTGGAGGATGTAGTGGAGCTGCTGGGTTTGTTGCGCTAAGGCCCTGTCCGAGCGTTGGCAGCCCGCAAAAGTGACTAGCGTATGGTCCGTGTGGAAGGTGAACGCTTGCCCTTCGAACACTCGTTCGAAGACCTTGACTGCAGCGTAGATAGTGATGAGCTCCTTATCGTAGGTGGCGTATCCTTTCCCGGTCTCGGAAAGTCTTCTCAAAAAGAAAGCGAGTTGCCGCCAGATCCCACGCGGGTATTTTTGCTCCAGTATTCTTCCCCAATAGCTATTTCCGAGGCGTCGCATTGGCCCTCAAGGCGATCAGGGCGTCATGCCTGAAAAAATTAGTCATAACTGCTTTCGCTAGAGCCTCCTTACACTGCAGGAAAGCCGCAACGGCTTCGAGCGTCCAGGCAAGCAAGGTTCTCTTGCTTCTGGGCAGTTGATCCTTAAGCAAGTTGTTGAGTTGGGCCATGGCGTGAGCTGCTCCGGGGATACAGTGCTTGTAAGAATTTAGCATTCCAAAAAAACGCCGGAGCTCGGAAGAATTCTCCGGTCTGGGAAACGCGTGGATGTCTTGGATTTTGTATGCCGGGGGGCAGACGCCGTCAGCAGACAAAGGGTATCGCAGGTAGTCGACCTGACTTTGACCCAGGGCAAACTTCTGTGGAGTGACACGGAGCTTTGACTTGCGCAGGACGTCAAAAAACTGACGCAGAACTCAGAAATGTTTCTCGTGGTCCTCAGAAACCGTGAAAATATCGTCAAGGTAGCATCTTGCTATAGGAAGCTTGCGTAGGACGTGGTCCATCGTCTACTCAAGCGACTTCGTGGCGTTTAGACACATATTTTACTAAAGTTTTATTAGTCTAGCTTCTTTCGTTCAAGAGTAAAAAATTATTAAAATTTTTTGAAATTTTTGATGGTTTTCGGTGATTATTTAAATAATTAATGAATCAATTTTATCGAACCAGGGCTTAAAGTAACCAATTTGCAATTAGCTAAAAAATAGATACTCGAAAAAAAATTATTATACCTCTGTTTTTTTGTTGTTTTAAAAATACAGGAATTACGCGATTTTTTGACGTTAAAGTGACTTTTAAACAATATTCTGTTTATTTATTTTTGGAGGTATCGCAGAGGTACATTCCTTACTGCTAAATACACCTCTTTTTACCTATGGCTAACTGAAACAAATGAGTTACGGATTTCAATTAAAATCGTCTAATTCTACAGGTCTAAATATGGATTGAC
>JAPYYV010011647.1:0-18093 GCA_030522625.1 Copidosoma aretas | reverse complement strand
GGGCTACCTTACGGTCCCTCGGGCCTGCTTCGCAGGACCCTCGGGCCGCAAAATCGCCCTGGAGGCGATCGCACTTTTGTGACGAAAACTACTATTCTCGGGCCCAAAGTGTGCCCACGGGCGCAAAATTGCACTTTGCGCCCTCGGCAAGAAAAATAATTGCGCCTTCGGGCGCTCAATTTTTTACTTTCTGCCCTAGTGGCTTAATGTACTATTTAGCGGCTAACACTGCCTGTATGCTAAGTTTTTCATTTTTTCAAGGTGTATTTTCCAATAATCTGTTTGGTTGGGCCAAGTGGTCAATTCTTTGACATTTGGATTTTATAATTTTGTATAGTAGATTTATGTATTGTATATGTATATATTGTATACACTAAAATATCCTGTTAGTATTGTATATGTATATATTGTATACACTAAATTATCCTGTTTTTCGTGAAATGACTCAGGTATATTATATCATGTAGTGAAATTACTAAATTTACAAAATATACATTATTATTGTGTTACTTGTATTACTTATAATGTTATATAATTACATTATATCAGTATACGTTATTAAAAACTACTCTATTTAAGTTTCAAGTGTAAAATCAGTCTACTCACGAAACACGATCTCCGTATTTCCTCCTCTGTTGTTGGTCGCGTACTGCTCAATACAATATGTGTTCACTCGATGAATGACTAGATCACACTGTTATCAAAACATCAGGTGAACTGCGCGGCTCATTGCGCAGTATAGAGTGCGCACTTTAGTTAGGTCACTGACTACTGACTCACTCAGCTTACTAAGCTTACAGTGTAATCTAGTCATTCATCGAGTAAACACGTATTATACTGAGCAGTAAGCGATCAACAACAGAGTAAGGAACAAGGCGATTATGTTTCGTGAGTACATTAATCTTGCACTTGAAACTAAAATGGAGTAGTTTTTAATAAAGCATACATATATGATATAATAAAATAATAAGTTATAAAATAAGAATGTCTTTACATTTACTTATAGTATTTTATTATATACATATAAACAAATGAATAATTATTTACGAAAAATTGACAACCAATGTAACATCATTGACAATACTTGAAACTTTATCAGAGTAGTTTTAAATTACGTATATATGGATAATTTCACAAAAAACTGCGTTATTTCATGAAGTCTATGTTTATAAACAACGCATTTAAACAACGCATTTTATTATTTTGAGTCAAAATATTTAAAAAGTGTAAACTAATTATAAAACTAATTGCTGTGATCGTACGATTTAAAAAACAGGACAAAATATCATTGCCGCAACGCGAAGCATTCAAAATTTTTATATATATATAGTGGCTTATACTGCATGTGTGTTGACTTTTTCATTTTTTCAAGCTGTATTTTCCAAAAATCCGAATTCATGCACCTTTTCTAGTAGTTTAGATCTCACTGCAATGCATCCCCGATGTACACGTTTCGTGGTGTATGTCCTGTAATGAATGAATAATCGGGGTAGATGAGCTTCTGCTGCTGCTGCACGCCGAGGATTCTCAAAACGTCAGCGACTTGGTATAGGTACAACATATATATGTGTATAATGTATGGTTGTACGAGTATAATATGCATTGGTGTAGGGTGTATATAAATGTGTACGTTGTAGGTGTGTATATGTATATATATACCTGTGTCGCGGGTGAAGGTGAAGGATGCATTGGGGAAAACTGTGGCGCACGAGAGCACCATGCAGCTATATATAATAAATGCGATGGCAGTGCTCAAGCGAGAACGCGAGGCTTATGATTAAGCTTGACAACCGGGCCCTTGCGAGCTCTGCGTAACTGCAGAATACGAATTTTACAATTATTATTATTATCATTATTGTTATTATTATTCTTGTGAGTTTCAGGAAGTCGATTAGATTATTGTGATACACTAATAGAAAGGATTACTTGCAGCTAATGAAATATTCATTAACCATAATTCGAGGCTTTAAATTAACATTAAACAAATATTCAACAACAGTTAGGTCTTCGTCATTAATGGTTGACGAATATACATTTGATTTCATAATCATATGTGTTGGTAGCTTATTATATGTATCAACTTGCTGACAAATACTTGATTCGTTAATTGTTAATGATCGAGTGATTGCTTATATATTTAAATCCACATGAATAAACAGGTAATGGCTGCAACTTTAATACAATAAATCCTTTCTATCATCAGTTTTCTAAATGCCGCATTAAATGAATTTACGTGTATTGCCTAAGATCTTCGGGATGGAATGTGTTTGTCCGTTTCAGAGCTTTTTTTTTCAAAATCTTTTGCCTAGATATATATAGGGACACGTAGGGGATATTCTTTTTATACAATTTGTGCAAGCACAACCCAACGCAATTATTATCTTTGGGCTATACCGGACGGTCAAAACAGTTTCAACCAACTCTAAAAATCGCTGCTCGTCGGTATTGTATGTTTCGACACCATTATTAATGTAAGTTGTACGGCTGCTCTTGCTGTTGCTACTGCGTCTCTGCGCTCGCTCAGTTGGTATAAGCTGTACGTATTATACATACTGCTGGACTTTTCAGGAATAGGTGATTTTCGCGATAGTTGGAGAGAGCGAGAGGAAAGATCCGTTCGAAGTACACGCGCTGACAGCTCAGCGCACCCGTCAACGCGGACATGGCAGTCATGAACCAGCTGTTGCTCGCAAAAATGATGATAAGTGCCGGGCCGAGTGCGCCGCGGTTTATACCGTTGAATGAACACCTGCCGCTAATCTTCGATCCGATATGCTTATTAATATCACGCAGAGCTGAGAAGTGGAAGAAAAAAAAAGGCCAGCAGCAGCGTTTCCGCCATCAACGGGGTCGAGGGAGCGAACCATTTGTATCAAGCCTCAGTCGGTTTTGGTAATTAAATCTCGAGATCCGGGCGAGCTTAAACTCTTGATTTTTAATTAAAATCGCGCGGGCTTGAGTCCGCACAGCCGCGCCGGTACAGCGGGGAACGGGGGGCGAGAGAGAGGAGAAGAGAGCCCCCCGAGTCCAGGCTGGGAAAATGAAAGACACCTGAGAGAGCACTGCGGTGTTATATGTATATATATATGCGTGTATCTAATTCAACGATCCAGGCCCACTCCGTGGCGCGGTTGTATGTGTACGTATGTAGCGTAGAAGCCCCGTCGCTGGATGAAACTTTAAACTGAAATTCATTAGCTCGTCCGGATGGTGAGAAGCGGCCGATGCCCTTACGCCCATTCATTACATCGTTTTTTGTGAGCGTGCACCGTAGGATACGTACAATATAGCATGAAATCGCGCGTCGGCGCGTCTCTGTTTTATGAATTTTTCAATCGATCCAACGAATCGTTACGTATAGTTGATTTCATTGAATTTGTTCCAGCGCAATCAATACCGGAGTTCGGACGGATCTCCTCCTGACTGTCCAATTTCATCAAGCGTTCTGATGGACGACCCTGCACGTGACGCTGTAAAATCCGGCAAGCATAATATGCATTACGTGCTTGGTTAATTTTTTTTTCCCATCGCGCTCTATTTCCCACTGCACGTGTGTTGTATGGTATGATTTTTGTCGCCCTTGACTCGCATCACAATTTTAAATACGAATGATAAAGGATCAAGGGTGGATTGGTTTTAAAAATTCAGTCTGATGATGTATAAATGAATACACACACGCACCCACGCGAACGTACTATAACAATGCGCACGAAGAGCAACGTTGCGTGAAAAAAGCTTGGATTCCCCGAAAAAAAAAAAATCATAATAATAATAAATAAATATCCGTGATAATCCGATACCGCTGATGGCACGGGAATCGCGTATTTTTCCACACACCGGCAAAGGGTATATTATGATTCAACGAAGCGCTGAAAATAAAATGCGGAAGATATCCTGGAAATTTTGCGAAAATGAATAACAAAAAAAAAACAAATTGCAAGGGGGTTGAAATGTTGAAACGCGAAAGAGGAATGAAACGTAGTCTTCTTTTTTTGTTTTTCTGACGCGCGTGCGGGGCGGGAAGTTCACGCGTATGTATAGAATCGAAGAGGAGAGATACGAGGGAGAACGAGCCAACGTGACTCATGCATGGGCGTCCGCGTGTGCCCGTATGCATAGGAAGAGGAGGAGGAGGTGGATCGCCGCCGCCGCCCGAGCGAGATCGGGGAAAAATGTACGACGACGAGAGAGCTCGGGCTTATCGAGTTATCGAGGACGCGGGGCTGCTGCCTCCTCTGAGGCAGGACTGCCTGCGCCCCAGCCCCGATTTTCGTCATGTTCGCCCGCAACGACAGCAGTACCACCACCAACAGCGAACCCCGACCGTACGATACCTAGCAACGGACGCCACTCGCCCTGGATACATCATAGATTCGTAAATTGACAAACTTTTTCGCCCTCCTCCCTCCGACCTCGGAGATCTTCCATTTACATCATTTTTTCCCTGCATGAGAAACATGTAGGGTAGATGCGACAACCTGCGCATGAATAATGTCGCGCGCACGCGACGGTGCGAGAAATGCAACGAACACAACCGAGCGCATAACAAGGAATATTTCTTTCTGGATGATCTTCCCTATGTGTTACATATATACTCACACGATTTTTGTAGCGAAAAACGAGTTTGGTGACACGATGTGTGATGGCAAGCCTTACCGTTGTACATTATCCATGTATACATAGACCATCAAAAAGTCACGAAGTCGAAATATCGATGCTTGAATACATTCGTGCTTCCGTTGAACACGAGCACCTGTGGATAGTTAGTACTATATGTGTACATAATACGTATATCGTAACGCCGAGCTGCAAAACCAGCTCTCCCAAGTTTAGCCGGGCCGGCGCACAATATTCAATGAGCCCCATCGGAGCCAATTAATTTGAGATGAGCTTTCCGAGGTCGACTCGAGATGTGCCGTTATGCGTGTTAAAGTTATGTATGTATGAACCTGCGTATTCTGCTGCCGCTCGGGATAATCAACTTGCACGCAGCAGTTTGTACATCTGTATACAACGCGACATCCTTGCGATTGTTCTACGTGTACAATGCGAGATTGGCGGTGACGGTACATACACCGCCGCGGTCCGAGTTCAAAGCCATCATTATGAGCTCATCATCAGTTCATCGCGGCCCTTCGTTTCCTTACGTTCTTTCCCATACCGATCCGCGAATCATACCAGCCGTGCCGATTATTTCGGTCGTACGGTGTTTTCGAGAACGCCCTATGTTACATATTACGTGTTATACCTTCAGCGAAGGTACAGCGAAAGCTCGAGCTGTCCATACGCACCGGGATGACTGAACCGTATGTGCGTATCGGCGCGCATCGCTTGAAAGGTGCGCATGAAATTCGCGTGGCCGACCGATTTGGACGCAATTCTTCTTCCGTCATCTTTCTTCGCGCCGAGAGGGTCAAAGGGTGGCACGCGAGGGGAGCCTCCGAGGGTCATTGAAAATCGATGCGCCGGCAGTTAGTTTTTTGTTTCTCTCCTGCACGTGCAGGTGCGGCGGGCGGCAATAAATATAGCCCGCAAGAAAACCATACAGAGCTCCGCATGAATATCTACTTGTATCCTGTCTGCACGTGAGAATTTTGCGCGCGCGCAGGTATAGCAGCTATGTATGTATGTATGGCAAGCTCGCGGAATATTCTCGAGGGCATCGGATAATTTTCCTCGTGTATCAGGCTTGTCCGATAAACCGCCGGTATCCGCGCGCATCTCTCCGTCGCGGACGGTGCATGGCAGATTCTTCTCGGTATACATGATACGCGTGATATAGGGCTTGCGCGCAGTATATACCTGTATGGTAGAAATTCTACCCAAAAGCACCGCCAATGCTGTATACGGTATGTGGTAGATATTTTGGCGATAAGGGTTCAACATCGGCGCCTCGTTTACAACGAGGAGGATTAGCACCGTTCAAAGTTCACACGTCATCAACGTCCTTTACGCATATACATACTGCTCGTATTCTCCATTCAACCCCATTTTTTTTTCTCTCACTTTTTAATTTTTGATACCCGTTGTCGTACACTTTTTCGCGCGGATGAAAAAATTTGAACAACGACAATTGACTTGGAAATATCGTCCGAACCATGCCACGGATGAACTTTCGTGCAGGAATCACGCGTTACCTTGTTGATGCTATTTTATACATATTCTTGTACACCGTGGTAATGAAAAAGTTGACGAAAAACGAACCCCCCCGGAAATCCAATTGTCAGGCTGGACCATAATACATATAATATGTATTCACAGCATCCTGCGTTAAATTTTAATTGCAGTTGGCGGTCCTCGAAGGTCCACTGTCGAAACTACGCGGTCCAGCTCGTCGAGCAGATACGCCAGAAGCAGGCAATCGCGGAGGTACGTACGATTCCTCTTCGTTTTTTCAAATTCCACCGTATAGTAAAATCACCGCTCCATCAGCGGGAGCGCTTTTGCGTTGGGAAAAAAGTACATAGATTTATCGCAAGCAAACATATAGGTATTTGACGCACCTAGTCGATATAAAAAAATGATAAACGACAAGGTTTTTATTGATTGATTTCCCTGATGTGCGCGCACGTATGTGGTGTTCGTTTCATCTGTATATACGTGGCACGCATCGCAGAAAGAGCGTCGCAAGGAGGAGGCCGAGTGTCGAAGGCACTTTGACGTGTGGCAGAGACTCTGGGGAAGAGATGGCCCCGACGGCGCGTCCATGGATCTGCAGCAGCAGGAGCAGGAGCAGCCGTACCGACGCAACAATCTCCACGAGATCCTCTACGGCACCGCAGGATAGATTATCCATGCATGCATAGATCCTGCCGACCGACCAACTATATCATGTTTGCGCGCGTGTGTTGTATACATATATATATATATACCAGTGGTATGTATATACGTATAATTAACGGGTACCCGATGCGTCTCCCTGTTCATTGTTTTGGCGAGTCTGATTGGACGCCGCTACCTTCCACCATGCAGTCTCTGATCAATTATGGTGTACACGGGTATGTCAGCGTGTATTACACTTTCTTTCGTTGCGATTACAACCCATGATCTCGATCAAACTATTTGGCAGTTACATTTTTTTTTTTTTTTTTTTTTTTTTTTTCTTCTTTTTTCAATGTATGACAAAATGTTGGATGAAAATCGTGATGAATTATCTCCGACTTTAACGACTAATACACCGATCGAAACTCGTTCTGCCAGACTGCACTTTGATTGCTACAACTAATGGGTTACACGTGCAAAATTATAAACGTACAGAGCGCGCACGATAACTTTGCACTGTTGTTTTATGATATGCTCATTATACTCTGTTACATAGAGCGAAGATTTCAACATTTAGCGTTGTTGTGCATCAATGTTTGAAATAGACGTTTTCCGAGTGGCATTCTTATCGTTCGAATATGCATACATAAAAAAAAAAAGAAAAAATCGATGAGCTTACACAATATTCATAAAAAGAAAAAAAAAAAACAAAAAAATCGAAATCCTGTACGAGATGAAATAAAAACAGCGGTATGGATCCGAACTCGTATAATTGTCCAATTTAGTATTGTGCTGGCGAGCGGGTTGTTGAACGGCGACGGGGAATTCGCTATTCATCGAGCGGGAAGACAACAAACGAGCGCATTATTCGAATCCTCGCGGGCGGTGCAGAAAAACGTCTTATTTATCTTCATTAAGCCGAAAATCTTTTCCGGAGCTTCCGTGCGCATTGTAGTGTGCGCTGTAGTATAAACCTTTTGCCTACTTCCACAGGTATGCACATGTATACACATGCTTTTGCCACAGGCGCGCGTGTATAACAAGGGAGCATTAAATCGGGATTACTCTTTCTCCCCCTTCAACGGCATTCCCTCGCATCCTTTTGTTCGCCAACCAGAGAGATAAGCCGTTGAATCAGCAATTTTTTACGCTCTCTTCGGCTCTGCACTATCATCCACTCTTTTTACCGTGTTATATATTCGCGCCGAAAAAGATTCTCGGTTTAGCCAGCACAGCCAGAGATAGGAGTTATTTATCATCAGCACGCTAATATATACTTGACCGACCGACGGCTGCTTCGTTTTGGGCCGAGGCGTGCCGCGATGGTTTGTCAAACCACGTATACCAGGCATGCGACTGGTGCGCTTGCAATTTCGCATGTTTGGCGGCCAAGTGTGGAAAAAGCTCGAGCAACGAGCACAGGTATACGTATAGGCGCGCGAATTTCGGTAAATTTGCCGGCAACATGAATTACGCAACGGTGTCCAATGATGCGGAAGGACACGCAAAGCCTGCGAGCGGTCGATGCAGGGTATATAATATTATGATTGCGTACGGGGTCTTTATTGATTGGGCATTGTTGCCGAAATGTCGAGTGTAGGCGCGCATAGATGATTATTTTACTTGCACAGGTCCTACCAATGAATTGTGGTTGTCATCGATTTATTCGTTCTGTTATTGGTTGATTGAGTGGACTGAGTAACGCATGTGATTGGCTGCGGCAAATTCAAACGTCAAATTTGAAAAAAATCGAAATTTAATTGAATTTTAAGTTTTTAAAAATAATTTTATGTTTCAAAGAAATATTTTATACAGGTACAATTAATATATGTTTTCCTAATAATGAAAATTGATGGTCATCGATTTATTCGTTCTGTGATTCGTCGAGATCGGTCAAAGGCGCGTAAATTTGAAAATGAGATTTAAAAAACCGTAGTTTACATTTTTGCGTGGAATAAAAATCGTATTGATGTATTTGATCTTTGTCTTAGCGCTACGTCAGAAATATCGCGGAAGAAGTAGAAAATGCTGTAAACGACTTTATTGAATTATGGGGGGATAATTAATGCTCTCGCCGGTTTGTTAAAATTTAATGAGTAAGTGAGCGAGAAATGATGTCATTCGTTGAGAATACGTATTCTGCGCCAACCTTCTTTAAAGTAAAGACCATAGGTCATATTCAAGTTTAATAAGTTGTTTACTATTAGTCGCTTAAAATACCAAATATTTATCTCATTACATATAAATATGTTGAGCGAGAAACTTGAAGAATACGAAAGAATGACAGCAAATTAATTGATCGATAAATAAATGAATAGAGAATGAAGTAATAAATTGTAATAAATTGAATAGGTGGAATTTTTCACGAGCAAATCAGGCACGTTTTAATATGCATGTAGGTACACGCCTTCACTGTACAAAATATGTAATCAAGCAGTCCTGCTTATGAGCGAGGAGACTCTAGCTCGATGTGGTACTCACACGCATGTATGCATGCATGTATGGCCAAGCCCAAGTTTAATCAACGAATCGAAAACCTGCCGCTAGGTAATAGTGATGGAGGATCAGCGCATACACGCGCGTGTAGTAGCCTTTAATCAACGCTCTAATAACTACAGCATTAGCCGACACAAGCGATGATTACAGGAAATCGCGCGACTAATTGGCGCACTAGGCCAAATTTTCTGTCGCACGCATTGGAGTTCGACGTGGCATCGGATTAGTGTTCATTTTGAAATAGTCACCTGAACCACAGTGTACTTCTTGTTCTGGCGTACAGTAGGCGAGATTTAATTAATTTTAGACAAATATTGTGTTCCGACTCAATTTTGCCATTCAAGTAGATTTATAGGTACTTATGCCAGTCGCGGTTTGGCACTTTACAGGCAAATCTGTAACAATAGTTCAATATGTGTAGTCATACAGGTTCCATTTCCATCAAGTCAATCGAAATGTCAATTAAAATCTGAGTGAAGGTAAATATAGGTATTGATTGAAACAGTAGAAATCAATATATTAATTCCGGTCAGTAACTAATATAGATCGTCGGTTACATTTGAATAACTTTAATCTGTTGAACTCACAATATTGTATCGAAACAGCTGTTAGCTATTGATCATAAAACTGTAAATATTTTAAATCGACGTTCATTTTATTTAATTGTCCCTTTTTGATATGAACCTTCAAGTGTCTATAATCCATACTATGCATATTCATTATTACAAGCTTTTATTTTTTATATATTATATTTAAAAAAGTAATTACCGTGATTTCGTGCGAATGAATCGCATGGAATGCATAATATACGCTGACATTCTATCCAAACAACATTGCGTACTTATCCAGCTACACTTACGGTGCTGTTCCACAAACTCGGACGTGACTTATGGCCCGCAAGCAGCGCCATAATCCCACTGCTATCTCATATTATATTCCAGGACGTCTCTCTCGGGGCCAATGAGTCATGGTGATCGACTACTACTGCATTATTACTATTATGCCGAGCCAATTTATTAGCGCTTTTGTCCAAAATAACCCGAGCCCCAGTGTTTTTCTCCATCGCGTCCGCGCCAATTTTATTTATCTGGTTTAATTAACTGTCCGTAAGCACACATGCGCGCTCAGACTATTATATTTATTTACGCCCATCAGATAAATCCATGCTATGTATAGGATAAACCTATATTCACGCGAGGACAACGGCAACGCTTTGGTGAACGGCACACGCCTAAAGTGTCGGAGCTGCATCGACCGGCCCTTTACAACGCCGCCACAACAAAGGCCGAATATCGTCTCGTATCTCGTCCGTGCTATTTTTCTCTCCTGACCCGCAAACGCGGCCAAACTAAAATTTGCATTAAAATCTCATCACCAACGCGGCCAAACCTAAATTTGCATTAAAATCTCCTCCAGCGGGGCCCGCCCCTTTCCCCCCCCCCCAACCCCCGCCCCTTTGCCCCCCCCCCCCCCCTTTTTACGAGTCCACTACGTAATTCATTCGGTCTGGCTCAAACGCCGGAAAATCTGCGCAATAGCTTTATAAATTGTCTTAGCAAAGCTTTGACGAACGCTTACTCGATTTTCATTCGACACACATGGTTTTTTTTTCTAATCCGTATTAGCTGTGCTGCCAACGGGCTGTTGTTGTTTTTTATGATTGTCGATATTTTTGTACTTATTTTATATACAACGGTACTATTAAAAAGAATACCAGAATAATTAAGGTTAAAAACTTCAAATAAAACGACGATTATTGTTGGGCATTGATATATTGCTGTTAATTTATCGAATTATCGATTAACGAGTATAGACGTTAATCATACGCACGGTGAGCTTGAAATGATTCGATAATGATCCACGTTGACCTATTGGAATCCCAAAACAGTCTTGACTGAAAATGGATGAACATACGTGTGTCAAGTATGATCAAATTTCAGGCTAAAAGTTAAAACGTATAAGAAACCAGATCTCGAACCAGATGGGATCAAGCAATTACTCTATAGTACGAAATGATAGTTATAATTTTTATTTAAAAATAACTACTGTTATTTTCCAAATAAAAATAATGTAAAAAAAAAAAAAAAAAGAATAAACTTTTGTCTCCCATGATAACACTTGTGAAAAAATGTGAAATGTACTTGTAAATCCGTCGCGATAGCGGAGGCTGCATGCATTAGCGCGAAGGGTAAATGGAGTTGGAACGAGATTTTCTAAATATAATGTTAACTAGGAAAATCTCATGACTCGAAGCCAGCGGTACATAAAATAGAATTAAAAATTTCTACTTCATTAACAGTGTTAATCTAACTGACGTCAAGCTGAGGCGCGTATACATATAATGTGCATCCAGGAAAACATTTACGTCAATTAGTTTAGCTTTACCTGCGCGTATATTTATAGGTACAGCTGTGCACATTTACTTTCGCGAATAAAAACCAGGATATAAAATTCTGTTAGATTTCTCGTCATTTAGGCCTGCAAAGCTTACATTAAAAATGGCATCTTTCAAATAAAGTTTATTAAAAAGTTTTTGTGGGCTTTTACTCTAGTAGACGTGAAATGCCCATTCTGAATCTAAAGAAAAACCCCAATCGACCCCAGTAAAGCATCCTTTCTTTTATTTCTTGTCCAGAAGTTTATTCAAGCACTGTACTTATGGGAAAATAGAATCAGATTATTTTTCTGTGGAGCCTCGTGATACTTACACATATGAAATACCCAATTTTATGGAATGAATCAAAAGCATTGAAGTTTTGAGACACAACACTTGGTCTAAATTTTTTGCATGACTGCTTTTAAGTCCTCCGGTCTTTTCGGTCTGCTCAGCATCTGCACTAGACATTTTTCATATGGCCACAAATACTTTTTTATCAAAAACTGTAAGTGACACATTAGCTAGAGTTTTGGGATAGTCGTTTGAAAATAAGTAAATCAACAAATCTAATTTTATATAAAAGACGTAATATTTATTACAGTATAATTTTTTTTCTTACAATCATATGATCTAGTTTTTTACAGATTATACAATCGGCAAAATTAATTAGCAGTTTAAGTTTTTCGACTTTTTACCTCGTAATACAAATTTTTGTTTGTTTCTCCTATATATATATACACTTGTGTACTGTAAATAGCAATCTCATTCGTAAAAAGTCCGTAAAAACATTTAAAAAAGTTTTTTCTTGTTATTTCGATGTACACATTACGAATCCATATAGCAGTACCTGTTTTTATGTACTAATATCGATAATAATAATAGATAACACCACTTGTGTGATGAATAGAATTAGTTGTTATTAGCAGCAGTGGTAGTAGTAAGTAACATGCATACAATGATGGTAGCAATAGTATTAGTAATAGTGATAAGCAGTATAAGTTGTAGCAATGGAAGGGGTTTCAATACTTTCAGGTATTCCTACAATATTTCCTCTCATGCTATGTACAAATAATTTTAAATTAATCACACACATAATAGCTGTATTCGCAGTTTTGGATATTAAAAAGTTGGTGCTAGTTTGATGTATAGTCTTTGGTATAGTTCCCAGTATACTAAGAATCATGCGTCGCTTTCATCATAATCAACGAAGGTATTATCATAAAATGTAGGTGCATTTGTCGTGCTTTCACTTTGTTTGCATATTAATTTCATGCTTGCAATCTCATAAATTTATCACAGATCAATAGCGAAATTGTTTATGCAATGACAGTTCTCAGTTATATATATGAAAATGTAAAAAATAAACATTTATTTTTCATTAAAACAAAGTAACGCGCTTGAGACACATGTATGTTTCTCAAGCATCTTATCTAGGTCTATCTCTTATGGCATTTGCTAAGTGTTCACTCATATTTTTTTCAATGTCGTCTCTGTGTATGTACATGTGTCTTTATAAATATTTGTGTATACTCATATTTGGAAGGTTGTTTGCTTGATCTACTCGCAATTCAAATGATGTCAGTCTGGCACCATATTCGTATTTCACTCCATTGGTTATGCATAATTTACTTTCGTAATATGACTTCAATCATTTCGCGGCCTTTTCATGGTTTTTCAACGGATCAGGAGTAAGAATTGATCATAAAATCAATCAAGAAATATAGCAATGATAAATTATTATATGGTTTCGCGTTTCACGCCAGCAATCAATGATTGTCTTTGGTGATACTTTGTTTTGTACATGACTAGCTGACATATTATGTTTTATGTAATATGTGTAATTAATATATGCTGGACAACCAAGGTATTTGAAAACTTATCTTCCGTTACCATTTAGATCTGTTATTATTAGAGGTAATGAATGAAGTGATATGAGGGGTACTATCAATCGTTACGAGTCTTAAAGCAGATAATCGTATATACATATATATATATGTCTTCATCACGGAAAAATCATCCCTTATAGAGGTAACTGCTCGTCGAAAAAAAAGTTGCTGGCTAGTTTCGCGGTTTAGTTGCTAAAATGCGCGATCTGCCGGACTTGATGTCTTGGCCTGTACATGGTGCTGTTCATTTGTTCCCCATAAATCGTTACATCAAAAACGATGGTGGCACTTAAAGGAGTAAAATTCCATGAAAATCAATCATGGCTTTACTATTTTCAAAGTAACTCAATTTCTGTAATAAATTTGTAATATCCGCTCAGGCGCGAAGAAATAAAAAGCGCCAAAAACGAGCTTGAATTTGAGCTCTGTCATGTCATATGACGTTCATAATGCATAGGACGGAAGTTATACGGGCATTTCAAGTCGAGGTTTGAAGCTTTTGTTAGCCGATGAAATGAACGCGCTTTCGAAATACTACAATGATGATTTTTCACCGGATTTCACCTGTTTTATCGTCACCAGCGGGGAAAAAACTTTTGTCCGGTATATCTATGCACCAACGTTTTTAACTTATGGTGATTTTTCGGGGAAACGAACGTACAAGAATGGCTCGATCGACGCGGGTGCAGCGACACTTCAGAGCACAGGAGTCGTGTATATATATATATATATATGTGCAAGAAGATCCCGAGATGGACGCTTCGTTTTCGAAAGAGTAAGCCGCGGCGCGAAGTTTTTAAAGAGTCGGAACTGAATGAGCCCTCGGAGTTTCTTCCTCGCGCGCTATCCCCGGCATCGCTCGCGAGTAAGTACACGTCGAGGAGGAGTTTTGGGGGGGGGGGGGGGGGGGGGGGGGGGGGGGGGGGGGGGGGGGGGGGGGGGGGGGGGGGGGGGGTGGAGAGGGGAGGGAAGAGGGGGGGGGTTGGGTGTGGGGGGGCGGGGGGGGGGGGGGGATGAGAATGAAAACTAGCAGGGAAAAGAGCGGAAGGAGGAGCGCCGTTGTTGCGGGAATCTTGAGCAGAACGATAGCGATAGCACGAAACTTTGCTCGTTTACCAACCGGGGGTCCCTCCCCCCTTCCACCTCTCTTTTTCCGTGCACATCGGTATATTTTATGTACGCGCAGAGCTTTGGAATTTCGGGCTAACGACCCAGCTTGCGGGGCCCGCCTTTTCGGGAACGCGCCGCTCGCGCGTGTACGTATAGTTTACTGCCCGAGAGGCTGCAGACTTGACTCGGCGCGACTCGCCATCGTAATGTACAAGTGCGCGCTGATGCGAGCCTGCGACTGCGTTGTATAACGGATAAGCAGCGCGACCTGAATAGCCGAGTATGCCGAGTGCGATTCCGCTCACGCGTGAAAAAGGATGGACGAAGAGATCGGATCGGGACTGAGGGTTAATGGGGTTTGTCGGGAGATGCAGTTAGTGCTAATCGCAACCATCAGTATAGGGTGCATGCACATCTGCACGTGGAGCGCCGAGTTCTATATACATATGTATAATATGTACAGCAAGCAGGCTCAAATATATATATACATACATATACAGAATGAATGTACCCGAGCCTGCGATGTATTATGCATACTGCGCGGCCTAGCCAATGAGATCAGCTCTATATATACATACATACATATACATACATGCTTAGCCTTTTAGTGTCTCCGATCCGCCCTTTTGCTGTTCATATATATACATACATGCCACGCGCGTGGTTATTTATACGTGCACATCACTCGCCAAATAATGCCTGGCGAGTAAACAGGTATTCCTATATTTAGGTATTATTCTCGCACTTGCACAGAACACTGCGGGACGTTAGGGTGCACAGGAGCTATAAATGTGTACAGCTGCACGAGAATGCCCGGAGTCGTGGTCCTTCCTCATTTGTGTGATCATATAGGTGTAGTGTATGTATATTAGGTACCTACGTACACATGCTTGGCATTTGTTTGTTCTCTCACTTAATACTGTGTAATTGCTTAATCGTACGATTCGCATCAGGTATTAAAACTCCCAGCACGTTATTTTTATGTTGTATATTATGTACAATACGTGTATGCGTATGTAAAGACGTAAATGTTGAATGAACTTGGAACGCGGTTGAAAAATATAATTTGTATACATATATACAACACTCGGACACATACATGCTCACATACATATTTCATACATATTTATAATAACAAACATGCTTGTGGCACTCTATAGTTATACGTTCGCAGCTGTCGCTGTTGATACAGCGGTGACGATAAGATCCATCGATATTTATTTCTCGCTTATCATATCTGATTCTCATATTGTACTTAATCCGATTTTGATGGTGGAGCTACGATGCAAGGGAGCGTTTGGGCACTTACAGTCGGCCCGGACGGCTGTATATACTATTGTTCATCTGTTCTTTGCTCTAACCCTCGGTTCGGAAATCTCGTCATGTATTCGAGCCACCCCTCACATTGGCGTTAGAATGATAGGTATTTCGAGGCGTAAAATTGACGGCAAGCACACGCGGAAGGGAAAAACATATGATTTTGTGACTAATGTGGAGGAAAAAAAAGGTAGAAAGAAAAAAAAAAATATCACATCCCGTATAAAAATAGGGTAGGTAGAAAAAATGGAGGCTAGAGCTTTGACGCAGAGTCGAGCCGCAACAACAGACTGTGATGATACGCTGGGCGCTCCCTTACACGTAGCTCGTATGTTATAAGCTCGGCGTCGTGCCGGGACAGCTGCTCGTGATAAAACTCGGCTGCTGCTGCTGCTGACCATCGAGGCTCGGCGTAGCTTGGAGCTGCTGCTGCTTGTGGCCAGCCTCGGCGCTCTGTAGGCTAAAGTGCCGGTACGACATGTACTCGGTCGGCATGGCCTGTTGGTCCCTCTTGGCGGCCTCGCGCTGCTTTTTCACCTGCACGGCCGAGCAATCGGGGCGGGATAGGGGGTTGAGCATTATTCTTATACTCGAGCGTTGATCGTCGTGAATGTGTGGATATCGCGAGTGTAGCGGAGGAGGCTAGTGTCCGTACGCCGATGTGGTTTTTGAAGGTGGGAAAAAAAAATCAGGGGACGAGTTTTTTTTGGATCTCGAAATACTACCGATAGCTTCCTCCCGTTCGGACGAGGCTCGTTGGTTTTATTTCGAGCAGCCAAAATGATCGCTTTGGTCGCCAGTAGGTTTGACGATTCGCGCTGTTTTTCGCGCAAAACGTTTGTCCGCGGGTAAAATTGGCGGAAACAAATGACCAAACCGGTTCCTACCTACATGGGAGACTGCATCGAGCGTGATTGTTCCCTCGCTCGCTTTTTCAGAGAGCATCACGCATCGAGCGCGATATGCCGCGAGGACGATAGCAAGGATATCATACTCGTGCAGAATGCAGTACCTTGAGATAGCCCAAGACCGAGACGAGGAGCAGGAAGACGACGAAGCCCATGCAGCAGCCGACGATGAGGCCGAGCCGGCGCGTGAGCACACTACTGGCGGCCGTGCTGTCCTGGAGCTGGCCGCGACCGCTGCCCAGTGAGGAGCCGTCGCTGCTAGCCACGGCGTCGGGCAGTGCCTGGGTCACGATGTCGGTGCAACTGGACTCGGCGTCGTCCTCCTCCTGCTGCTGCTGCTTTCCCTTCGCCTCCCGGCCGTCCAGGCCCAGAACGCACAGCCGGTAGCGCGTGTTTGGCTGCAGCCTGCTCAGCCTCACGGAGCGCGAACTCGGCTCGAGCACGTGACTGTGTACCTGAAGCAACGAAGAGGGGGAGGGGCGTGCCGCGTGACGTTACGATTATTTTTGTATACCTATATAGTACTTGGATGAACAGTACCAAGTAAATCCAAGCGATTGCAATCAAACCGAGAACACTTGAGTGCTATGTTTTTAAATTTCATCCGTTTGGTTTCAAACACTCGAGTGGTCGATCCTTCAACAAACACTTGAGAGGTTCTCAAACCAAACGAAGAAAAGTATTCAAAATCGTGACAACGAAATTTAACGCTCAGGTGTTTTAAAACCTCTGGATTTACAGTGTACCGGGGCGCACCTCTTCCGGCCTCTCGAGGGCGTAGAAGGCGACCCGGTAGCCGTGCAGGCCCGAGTGGTTGCGCCCCTGCCAGGAGACGAGGACGGAGAAAGGCTGGACGTCCTGGATGGCCAGGTTGGCTACCAGCGGAGCCGAGCAGAGGGCGCGAGGCTCGAGGTCTAGGAAAACGAGGCCCCGAAGCTCGGGTGGCTGCTCGCACCTCAGGGTGCCGGCCTCGGTCTCGCCGCTCGGCCCGACGCCCCGGCCCCGGCCCCGACCTGGCCCGGAGCCCACGAGTTTCTGGTGGTCCCGCAGCCACTCCCACAACTCCTGGGACTCGCAGCCGCAGTTCAAGGGGTTCTCTGCGGACGGAAATTAGAAATAGATCGAGCGATGAAAATACGCATAATCATACCACTTATACATTTATAGATGCACGATAGCTAATTGGGAACAAAGTTAACTGGCGCGAGAAATAATATCATCGTTATTTTTCGCTCGT
>JAPYYV010011646.1:0-14350 GCA_030522625.1 Copidosoma aretas | reverse complement strand
GTTTTTTGACTTTGGACGCAATTTATTAATAAACAAAAGCATGTAGCGACTTTTAACCACCGCTATTTTATAGGAAAATATAAGAGTAACAAAAAACCTGTGAGGCATATACGTTGAAAAATGCACTGGAGAGGAGATATGCGGCAAAAAGTAAAAAAAAAGTCTTTTTTTTCAGTAATTGTTAAATTAAAAAATGCTCCCCCAACAACTAACTCTGCGGGTTGAGAAAATCTTAATCAGCGCATTTTTTTACTATTTTACCTGAAATAAAAATGCGTCGTAACGAAAAATTTTTGTCGTCTTGCTTCCTTCACTGAGCTATATATGTGGGTTCGTAGAGTCGTTTAGAGCTCATATGTACTGTCGGATTTGCAGTACTTCATCAACGGAATGCTCAAAAATGTGTGTAGCAAATCTTACTAAGTTAAGGAATATTACAAACTATAAGAAAGATGTCAAAAAGTCTAATAGTACAGAAACGGGTATTAAAGAACAATTTTTACCCTTTCTTGTACCCTTTCATGCATATTGATTTTGATTTTAGCGTTTATATGCATGCGAATTTTTTGTGTTAGCTTAAGATTTACTATATGTAATAATATATAATAAACTTGGTTTTAAATCTTATGGTTCTCCTCATTGATTATATGAATCATAAAAGACATAAACTTATCGCATTTTGATCGAAGAATAAATATATAGGTTTGATCTTATTCTCATGCATGACGTATTACATGGTACACTCCGTGATGCAGTAGTTGTGCTATTATGACATATCAACGTTTGAGCCGGACTAGTTGCGCAGCTAGCGCCATTCTGGTGTCCCGTGCGTTTTAAAGATGCGGTAGCTAAACCGCGCCACCTCAGCGACAGACCACGCGCTAATTTACTTTCAGTGTAGCTGCACCGGAGCTCGAGGCAAGAGCTACACGTGCATTTGGCGTTGCCCGTACACACATAACTAATTGTGGAAGTTTGGAATTATTACTTTATGTAACGTAGCTGTTCGCTGGCAGGGATTGCAGCCAACAGCTACATGTGAATGTGTGAGGGGACAATAGGGAAGACACGTTAACATCTACTATATACAATCGAAATATTTCATAGCCTAATCATCGAATATATGACATGGAATTATTGTTTGTATTATTACTCAGGATAAAGAAAAAGAAGCAAGAGTATAAGTGAACTGTGTATTTTAATGGAATCGCTTATCTAAGCATTACAAAAACGCACTTCCTCTTTTTTCAGTCTTACCGAGTGCATAGAAATATGGACTCCAGCTGAGCGTTCGATTAATTAAGGCTGAGACGCGCACTACAAACTTCAAGTTGTTTATCGGCTATTAACGCAAATGAGTTACGGAATTTCATAATATGTACATATGCGTGGGGATCGTGCCGTACAATGCCGTGACGATCACCAAGATTGACGAGATGGGACTTAAGGGAGACGAATGGAAACTACTCCTACCGTGCTGACATCGCCGCCGGCACTCAAGTGTTGACCTCGGTCGCTGGACCGTCTGCGAGGATGCCCGCAGTTGAACCTGTGCAAAGCTGGGCACCGAGGACACAAAATTGGATGTATAGCTGCTCGTTGCCAGATCAACCAGGAAGGTCGAGCGCGTGGGTGCAGCGAATTTGCACGCCAAGCAGGCTCTCGACCATCGACACAGCTACAAGCCAGACGCGGGTCAAGCACGGCAGTAGTTATTGCAACACGGTGGCCTATCACAACAAACTCCCACCACCTGGACTGGTGAGGATTAACGAACAAGATACAGTGTCGCAGAGCATCGAGGAGGGAGAATACACTGTTCTCCCCCCTCCACAATTAAGGACGGCTAATGGAATAAATCAAAGGAGAGAGGGAGAGAGTAGGAGAGTAAGAGAAAGTGCACTAGACCACACCTAAAGTGTAGCATGCGCTAGACCCCACCCAACGTGTAGCATTTATGTGTGTATGTATAAAGTGTTATGTGTATGTGTCGCGCAATCGAGTTGTATGTTTGTGAAAACAGTAGGGATTCACTTCAACACACCCAGAGGGGCGCTCATGTGAATGTGTCGCGCAATGGAGATGTGTGACTGTGTTTGTGTGTGTGTGTGTGTGTGTGTGTGTGTGTGTGTGTGTGTGTGTGTGTGTGTGTGTGTGTGTGTGTAACTGGTCACGGAGAGGCGGTTGGAAAAAGAGTGGGAGAAGAATGAAATGTAGGAAAACTCACAGCCACCTATGTAAAGACTTCATGTGTGTGTGTGTGTGTTTGTGTATCTAAGTGTGTGCGTGTGTGTGATGACACCACAATAGGCCGTCTTAATAAACCGCAACACCGTAAGAGAGGGGGTGCCTGTGCAGCTCACAAGGAGGGAGATCCAACTTTTTTTACAATATTTATACATTTTAATAATCTGCCAACCTTCAGTTCAGGCGCGTTTTCTGGTCTCAGCTTTTGGAGGCTCTTTATCCTCCGAGTGCAAATTGCCAACTGATTTTTGCAGAACAGTCGAGTTTACTTTAACCTGCCTAGAGTGGCACTAATGTGTATGTGACGCGAAATGGAGTTGTGTACGTGTGTGTCACTGATCGCGGAGAGGCGGTTGGGAAGAGAGTGGGAGGAGAAAGAAATGCAGGAAAACTCACAGCCACCTATGTGAAAACTTTATGTGTGTGTATGTGTATGTGATGACACCGCCATGGACCGTCTTAATAAGCCCCAACACCTTCAGAGAGGGGAAGATGTCGCCTGTGCAGCTCACAAGGGAGGGAATCTCACTTTTATTCTAGAATATATATAAATTTTTATCACTACGCCAACCCGCGGTTCACATGCGTTCTCTGGTCCCGGCTTTTGAAGGCTCTTTATCCTCCGAGAGCATATTGCCAACAGATTTTTGGCGTGTACTTACCACTAAGAGAGAAGTGAGGAAATGAGATATGTTACAGTCAGCATAATTACCGCGCAGACATTAGAACTTCTCAAACACATATATGTTTCGTAAAACGAAACCTGATGAATGTATATGCGTATTACATACAAGTACGAAAAAAACAGGGATAGCGCGTTGGACTAGTGCTTGTCCTTGCGTGGAAGTAAAAAGTAAAAAACATACGCTTCCTCTGGCAATTAAGGCAGGCCACAGTTTTTTCACGCGCGCAATGCAGCGTAGTCACTGATGTTTTTTAAACTAGTTGATAATGACCACTACAGCCACCACTGCCGCCGATCTTAGCTACAAAGAGCTCGCGGGCAGCGCGCTCCGCCGCAAAAGTAAAAAAGTATCAAATCACAAAGGATAGACGCACGTTTATACACTACATTTGCACATTCTTGAATACTATAGAGTTACACGGATTCAACTGTGCTGACCGATCGGCAGTTTATAAAAATTTAAAACAATAATTATTGTGTTATACGCTGACAACTACCGTTCAGCTATCGTGGGAAAGAAACATCCTCTCGGTCGAGACGATTTAATGTTGCAGACCGACATCGATCAGCGATTTATAGAAAATTCAAAACAACGTCCATTTCGTTTTCCGCTGACAATCATCACCGAGCTTTCGTGAGAACTATAATGACGAAAAGATGTTATGAAATTCCTTTCTGGGCTATGTTGTATTATTTGCTGACATCTATCGCTGAGCTTTCGTGGAAAATGAATACAGCTGATTGTTTTTAAATCTTTCTGATGTTGCATCACTTTCTTTCACACGACTGATTAGGCGTCACCTCTACCATTGTAGAGGAAGAACAGATCGTACACTTTTCCCAGTGTCGTTTGATTGGACCGCGCCCGCGCGCGCGTGTGTACACGCCTAGCTGATAATTTATGATAACCGCCGCCGCCACTACCGACCATCCCTATGTGAAAAAGCTTTTGGGCAGCACTATAAGAAAGTGGATCGGACATTGAAAAAACACCTACACTATCACAAGTGGCACATACACTGAAAAAACTTTGGATCGTAATAGCATCCACAACTTAACTTACTATACTGTGCGTACGCCCTACAGCATTGGGTCGGCTCTCACTATGGCTTAACAGCGGGCTCTCAGTAGTCGGTCGTACTACAGTATTTCGGAACGAATAGGCTATTACTCACATGTGGTAGCCGAGACGGGCCACAGTTTTTTCAATGTAGAAACTTTTGCTACAAAACACGGTGCGGGCGATGCAGCGCAGTCACTGGCGTTGTGCGAACTAATTGAGCGAGAGAAGCTTATGTTCTGAAAAATCTTCTTCCTCCAATGTCACAAAGTGTCACGGTAGGTGCTGAGCGGTAAGCTTGACTAGAGCTCGAGCCAACGGACCGAGCTGATTGGTCGCGCGAGCAGCCTTTGCGCTAATCCTAACCGCGGATTTGAGCAGTGGCAGCAGCGGCTCGGGCGGCGCGATGATAATGGATAAAACGATCTTATTGGTCGCACAAGCCACCTTTGCGCTTTCACGAGCCGCCCAAAAACGTTCACGGACTCGCGAGCGGTGCGCGCGCGGTGAAGCCCCCGCCGCGGTCACTTAGGTTTTCGACTAAGTCTAGTTTGACATTATGGATAACTAATGGCAGCACCCGTGACGAGGATGCTCCTGAAATTGACAATAGAATCGTACCGCTAATGGACTTACAGGTCATCGTAACAGGTGTATCGTGAGCATGTGGTTACGATTCAGACGTCATCGTTCGTTCCTTTTCCATCGAATTACAATCAATGCCGTGGTAAAAATTTTACTGTGGTACAACCATAAAAGATTTCATAAAATTTATGAAGTCAGGTTCAAGGAAATCAGAGCAATATTTTCTCCAGTGTTGAGAAGTCGTGAGTGTCGTGAGTGGAGTGGTTGGCATCGTTACGATACTGTTTTTAAAGCAGTAACAATGACCCGAAACATTTACTTTTGTACTTTAGGCGAAATAAGTATGTAATAATATTAGCCGTGCAAACTTAAGGCGTATCGAGCGTGCGAGGGAGAACCACTTTTTCTATTGGAAAAAAAAAAAAAATACACTGTCGAGATAAAACAACGAGATCAGTTAAAAAATGTCCGTCACTGATGCTTATGATTAAACATGCGACATTGTAGCAGTTAGTTTAGTTGCGAATCAAAGAAGGTCGTGTAATTGTAATAGTACACAAAAATGTTGGACCGTCTAGAAGCACAACAAATCGAGGATTGGTATAAGGAGATATTAGCTATGCACGGCAAAATTTGTCACCCACGGGTAGTATTGTGCGCCTCGGTGTCGACGCGCTCCTGATGTATACGATTCGCGCTGTTTTGTACACTCTCGATGAGAAATACTTGGGGTAAATAAGAAAAAAATATTTCAGAGTGTACACAAGATCAATTAAAAAATGTCTGTCGCTGCTACGTCCGAAAAATATTGTGGCAAACGTTAAATCGCAAAAATTTTGCGACATAGAGGTCTGCCAAACTTAATAAAGTAAGTTGGTAAATTTTGATCGTGCATAATTATTTAATATCTTTAATAATCAATGTTTCATACTTGCAGATTTTACCAGAAATATTCAAAGAGAATAAATTTACAACCGTAAACGCTGATGAACTAAATCTGGTATGATTTCTTATAAAAACCTACTTTTATGATAATTATTATTTTTCATGTACATAAGAGTGGGGGAGAGTGATACTCCGCACTCTCGACCGATTAAATTACAAAGAGAGTAGGACTAAATACACACCTACTTATATTTACGTCTGTACATTTGTTCCAAGAAATTTTGAATATATAATACTCCACTGTTGGCATTTAGTGAGGATAAATTTACAACCGTAAACGCTGATGAAGTAAATCTAGTATGATTTTTCATAAAAACCTACTTTTATGATAATTCTCATTTTTCATGTACATAAGAGTGGGGGGAGAGTGATACTCCGCGCTCTCGTGCGACTAAATTACAAAGAGAGTAGGACTAAATACACACCTACTTATATTTACGTCTGTACATTGGTTCCAAGAAATTTTTAATATATAATACTTCGCTGTATAAGATCATTTTCTTTTCATCTATGTCGTATCAAAGTTATGAGTAAGTGTTAATAGTGAAATCTTACTTGAGGGTATAGTTAAATTATAATTTACAACATTATTACTTACATTTTGCTCCATTATTTTCTGCTTATACGGTTGGCACATCTTGGACATAGCCAACCGGTTATGCCTCTGTAGTACCGCCACTTGTGCGATCCTTTTTTTTGTTGTCTACAGTAACTTTTACGACAGGTTTTACATTTATCACCACGCACGACTTTTTTATTAAAGTATCCATCCATTAAAGTCTTTATAATTGTATCGCACATTCCACTGTCATATTTGGCATTGGGAAATCCTTTAAACACTTCACTTGGGGGTCCTGCCGATTGTTTACAGTCATTTACGTATCGTACGTAATCGAAATCACTTTGTATAGAAACAACACAAGTATCACTTGTTACACCGACAGAAGTATCACTATTATCACTATTATACTCTAAAACAACACTTTTACTATTTGTAAAAAATTCTACTCCAACAGATATATCACTACATTTACTGTCAATTTCTTCAACACTGTCTAAATCACTTTCAAGTTCGTAATTATTAGCAATCACAGTTTTTCTGTCACATTCGCTATCACTGCTGTCAATGCACTCATTGTCACTGCGAACAACAATGTCGGTTTTTTGGTCACACTCATCGTCATAATCGCTAAAGTTCACTACATCAATGTCACTATCACTGCCACTGCACTTTCCACTTGTAGAGGGCAGAACATTTTGTTCGTAGTTCACGGGTAATTGTACCTGTGGTCTATCATCATCAGCCGGCAAAGGGCGCAGTTGTCTCGGCGCGTAAGTTATAACACCACAATCAGTAACAAACACCTTCCCTTTTTTAATAGGAAGCAGATACGGCACGGTAACGTTATCACCCCCCACACCACTTGGTCCACTACCACTACTAAGGGGACGTGCACTAATTACGTTACGCAATTTTGGGGAAGGGGGGGGGGGTTTAACAGGATGTTATGGTCTCGTTACGTGGAGGAAGGGAGGGAATAAACGTTAGCGTTACGTTACGATTCTCAAAAACTACAAAATAGGAAAACTTATGAATATCTGAGTTTCAAATTCGAAACTCGCGCGCAATCTACTGGAGAAAGTTGGCAGCTTTGATTTTACTAGTTGATACAGGTATATACAAAGCAAGTATGGTTAGGTTTTAGTGAAAAAATCTGGCGAAAAGTTTCGAGTTCTTTGTAAGTACCGGCATGTTTTTTGACAAGTGATCATAGAAAAGTAATATATTATTCAGAGGGCGAGAGAGCATTGTTTGATATAAGGTCTATAGTTGATATTTTCCATCGAGCAACGTGGTAAACGATTTTGGACTGATAAGGAAGAGCCGCCACTGCTGTGTTTATTAATAAAAAATATTGACAATCAAATCATGTCGTCAAACGTCAGTGAAATATATCAAAAAGCCTTTAAGGCGTTCAAAGAATGCCACTCAAATATTTCAGCAGCCACTGTGCAGAAAAATTTCAATGATATATGGAAAGAAAAAGTTGGTGCATTGAAAAACAAAGCAGACAGAGAAATAAACGCTAGAGCTCTTCTTTTTGAGTGGAGGGAAAAAGCTACTGCAAGGAAATCTCAGAACATCCTTAATTTTTTTCAAAAGGTAAGTTTTCAAGCACATACAACTTTTTGTCAAAGTATAAGTTTTCGAGTGTTTCTGCAGTATTGAGTCTAGATTTTTAGGTTATATTTATCTTTATATTTATGTAAATGCAGACGAAATAAAATTCATTAAAAAGTTAAAATATTTCGTGCATCGTTAAGTATAGGTATTTTTATATGATAATTATATTTTTGGATGAATTTGTTCATTTTAGGTGCCACGGCAGGTAGGACCTGCGCAGCACACTCATGCGGAGTTATCGCGTACTGATGGCGACAAAAGTAACAAAGGTGTCTTGAATTTGCTGGGAACTCCATCAGCAGTGAATCTAGATACAAATAGTCCAATCGAACTTAATGGTATTAAAATCTTTTTCTTGATTACAAACTTTTTGTGGAATACTGTAGTCTATCTGTTCTGAATTTTATCAGAGAATTCGAGGCATCCCACGACACCAGAGTCCAGTGACAGAGAGGACATTGTAAATGGGCCAGTGGACAGTATTCTGAAACGCACATATAAAACGCCCAGTCAAGATGCGCTCCATAACGAAATAACTGCAATAAAAGTAGAAATACAGAGTATTCTCCTGAAAAAAAATGCAGGATTATTTGATGATGCCATGGAAAAGACATTGGCGACTCTGGAAAAAAAATTAAAAGAAAAAGAGTCTCAACTCAAAGTTAAGAAGCAGAGTGCAAAACGTCAAAAAAAATTTAGAGATAAAAAAAAGAAAAACTTGCACAGCTTGTGGCTGAAAACCCTGACTTGAGTTTGCGTTTTAGAGTGCACCATACAACTGGGCGTCCTAGGCTAGAGGAAGATCAGCCTGGATTGCTAAAAGCAATCACTGAACTTGTGCCTTTCGGAGCTGGTGCAGAAGATAGGCGCCGCAGTGGTGCACTTCGCAGTTGCAGGACGTTGTCTGCTCTCCACGAGGAATTAGAAAAAATGGGTTTTACCATTTCAAGATCTGCAACATACCTTCGTCTACTGCCAAAAAATAATAACACACGCGGGTCTGAAACATGTTGCAACGGTATCTGTACGACTTCTTCGCCCGCAGGCAGATCTTCACAAAGCCCATATTGACCAAAACTTTTGCGTGGCAACTATACGAGGCATTGAAACGCTTGCTTCCGTCCTGGGCCCAGATCAAGTGATTTTTATATCACAAGACGATAAAGCCAGAGTGCCATTAGGTATTACGACAGTAAACAAGCAAGCACCAATCTTGATGCACTTAGACTACCAGGTATTTCAAATAACTTTAGATTCGTAGGTACCGGCAGTAGCTTGAATTCGTAGTAGAATCTTCTTTCTTCGTTCGATCACGATTGGGTGGTAGCAGAGCGGCATAAGCTGATACCTTCTGTTTACACCTATATTAATATCAAACCAGATTCCATGGGTCAGCCAGACGCAGTTTCTTATTCTGGTCCAACATACGTTGCAATAAGAAGTGGAAAGCATTCTTCTTCAACAGCTTCCACTCATGCTGCTGATTTTGAAAGGATCCTTGGTGTGGAATCCTTTCAGAGTCTAATGACAAATGAAGAAGGTATGCTGAAACAAGTTTTCATTATATCCGTTGACGGTGGACCAGATGAAAATCCTAGGTACCCCAAGGAAATTGCGCACGCAATTGACCACTTCCAGAAGCACGATCTTGACGCTTTGTTTATTTTTACGAATGCACCCGGAAGAAGTGCTTACAACCGTGTCGAAAGAAGAATGGCCCCACTTAGCAAGGAACTTGCAGGTGTTATCCTGGACCACCAACATTTCGGTTCTCATCTCAACAACAGTGCAAAAACTGTAGACCCAGAGCTTAAGATGAAAAACTTTGCTCACGCTGGTAGAGTTCTGGTTGATATTTGGAGTAGTCTGGTCCTTGACGGGTACAATATTTTCGCAGAGTATATTCACCCTGGAGAAACTCTGTCGAATCAATCTTTACCATCGTTAAACTGGTACGCTAAACATGTGAGGGAAAGTCAATATTTATTGCAGGTAAGCAGCATAAAAAAACTCATAATAGTCTCAAGATAATTTTATAAATAACGTTTAAATGATAACAAGCACGATTTTTTAATTGCAGATCGTTAAATGTACTGACTCTACTTGCTGCAAGAGAGCTAGAAGTGATCTGCGTGCGACCCTGCAAGACGGGTTTCTGCCCCCACCGTACTCTCTCATTCAAACATCCCTTGGTCTTGTGGCTCCCCAGCCCACAGGAAATGGTAATGACAAATTTTCTTCACTTATGCTGAGGACCATGGTGTCAAAAAAGCCTGACCATGCTGGGTTCGCCGTGATGCCTTACGACTTCTTCTGTCCGTCAGTAGCCAATCAGCTGCTTGGTAGAACCTGTCACATTTGTGGCCTCTATTTTGTTTCTAAAAAAGGAGTTGGGTACTATAAGAGTGAAATTCACTGTATTAAATCTACTCGAGCTCTTAAAGTCCCCGTCAGGCATGTTATCAAGCAGCGTAACAGAGAGCTGCTATGCCAATTGACACCTGATACAGTGGAGTAGATTGCAGAAGAAGATGCAGATGTAAAAATTAAGGAAGACATCACTAGTGCTGAATTCAATTCCAACTCTGAATTATATGATATCTGTCTCATAGAAAATGTGAAACAATTTCATACAAATTGTTTCATTTACGATAACATTGAATAAGTCCGTCATCTAATAGATGTATATGAATCGTTTTTATTTTTAATCCATCATTACACATATAAAGAAATGAAAAAATGATGATTGCTTCATAAAAATTTGGCAGGGGGGGGGGGGAGGAGAGGGGGGGGGGGGGGGGGGGGGGGGGGGGGAAGGGGGGGGTAAGGGTTGGGTCGGGGGGGGGGGGGGGGGGTGGAGAACGTCCCCTAAGTCCCCTCATTTTTTTTTTTTTTTTTGTCAAGTTTCCTTTTCACATATTATGATGTACACTGATCAGACAAATTATCCCAATTCATAAAATATGTTTCTCTTACGCATAACATTTTAAATTACAAATCTTCTTCTTTCTGATGCAGTATACAAATTGAAATCACATCACAGCATAAGTGCATAACGATCCTTTTGTAAATACACCAATAAATGCAAAGGGTTTAAGTTATTTTTGGCTTTGAAAAATTTGCTATAGGGATACCATTTAGTCCTCTTGTTTATAAGTCCTGGAGTTATATCATTTACTTCTTCTATGGTAAACACATGTAATCTGAAAATTCTGTAGTAACTCTTTCACAATAACACTTCCGCCACAACGTTTTCTCCAATGCAGACAAATGGAAATAATCTACGACGTCTAAATCATATTACACTATCAAGACGAGAGTTAACTACTGGAACAACTGCCCTTTCTGTAATAGGTATAGGAGTATTGTCAGGAACGATTAACTTCTCGTTTCCAATCATCCCAGCAAGTAAAACGCGCGCTACACTTTGCGGAGATTCACTGGGACCGATCGCGATTTTAAAACGATGCTACCCTATGGGTGAGTCAATCACGGTCAGTAGCATCGAGCAAACTGAGTAGAGACAGAATAATTAAAATGTATTACGAAGGTACATCCTCAAGAGATGGAATTTAATGAGCAAACTTTGCTCCTCTGTCTCTCTGTCATAAAAACATGCTGATTGTCAGCGGGGAGAAGGAGACCGTAAAAGGTTTTCAATATCTCTGTATCACGTGTAGAAGAAAGAAGTTTAGCAGAGAGCTAATCTGTTGAAGCTCATCGGTGTAAAGTTACATGCGCGTTTCCGCGCGTATATATAATACAATACCTACACATTACAGAAGTTAAAAGGCGTAATCAGTTTGCCAAGTAACAAGATGTACTTTTATGTAGAGACGTACTTCTTCCTTGCTTTGTTTTGATGTCGATCGTGAAACATACGATCTGTCCGTCACCAAAACAGCATTCTACTGTGCAAGATACTCGGTTACTCAAGTAAAATGCAAAATTTTCAGGAATTGCTTTTTTTCAGTACGATTCATGTCGCGACCAATTCTTACATGAAAAAAAAAATCTGTCCAGTAGTCTAAAGTAACATAAACGCGTGCTCGATTTGTTGTGCTTCAAGACGGTCCAACATTTTTTTATACTATTACAATTACACGACCTTCTTTGATTCGCAACTGAACTAACTGCTACGATGTGGCATGTTTAATCATACGCATCAGCGACGGACATTTTTTAACTGATCTTGTTATTTTGTCTCGACAGTGTTTTTCCTTTTTTTCAATACAAAAAGCGGTTCTCCCTCGCACGCTCGATACACCTTAAGTTTTCACAGCTTATAATATTATATACTTATTTCGCCTAAAGTACAAAAGTAAATGTTTCGGGTCATTGTTACTTACTGCTTTAAAAACAGTATCGTAACGATGCCAACCACTTCACTCACGACACTCACGACTTCTTAACATTGGAGGAAATATTGCTCTGATTTCCTCGAAACTGACTTCATAAATTTTATAAAATCTCTAATGGTTGTTCCACAGTAAAATTTTTACCACGGCATTGATTGTAATTCGATGGAAAGGGAACGAACGACGACGTCTGAATCGTACCACATGCTCACGATCCACCTGTTACGGTGACCTGTAAGCTCATCAGCAGTACGAATCAAATGTCAATTTCAGGAGCATCCTCGTCACGGGTGTTGCCATTGGTTATTCATAATGTAAAACTAGACGTAGTCGAAAACCTGAGTGACCACGGCGGGGGCTCCTCCGCGCGCGCACCACTCGCGAGTCCGTGAACGTTTTTGGACGGCTCGTGAAAGCGCAAAGGTGGCTTGTGCGACCAATTAGCTCGTTTTATCCACTATCATCCCGCCGCCGCTGCTGCCATGCCGCTGCTCAAATCCGCGGTTAGGATTAGCGCTGCTCGCGCGACCAATCAGCCCGGTCCACTTGGCTCGAGCTCTAGTCAAGCTTACCGCTCAGCACCTACCGTGACACTTTGTGACATTGAAGGACGAAGAATTTCCAGAACATTAGCTTCTTTCTCTCAATTAATTCGCACAACGCCAGTGACTGCGCTGCATCGCCCGCACCGTGTTTTGTAGGAAAAGTTTCTACATTGAAAAAACTGTGGCCCGTCTCGGCTACCATATGTGAGTAATAGCCTATTCGTTCCCAAATACTGCAGTCAGTACGACCGACTACTGAGTGCCCGCTGTTGAGCCATAGTGAGAGCCGACCCAATGCTATAGGGCGTACGCATAGTATAGTAAGTTAAGTTGTGGATGCTATTACGATCCAGAGTTTTTTCAGTGTATGTGCCACTTGTGATAGTGTAGGTGTTTTTTCAATGTCCGTAAGACAACGTCTTATAGTGCTGCCCAAAAGCTTTTTCACATAGGGATGGTCGGTAGTGGCGGCGGCGGTCTTCACAAATTAGCAGCTAGGCGTGTACACACGCGCGCGCGGGCGCGGTCCAATCAAACGACACTGGGAAAAGTGTACTGCGTTCTCTTTCTCGCTTCTCTCCGATTAATTGTTTTTTTACTCATTTCTCTCTTCTACGATCAAAAGCTTTCGCATAAGTGGTTGAGAGTTTTCCCCACATGGCTCTCTCCCCCCACTCTCTTCCCATGCGTCTCTTCGTAACCAGTGACACACACACACACACGCACACACGCACATGCGAGCGCGCAAGCAATCTACACAGAGGAAACTCTAATTGTGTTGAAGTAAATCCCGACCGATCTGGCACTGACGGAAAAATCGTATGCTGCACGACCTGTTCTTCCTCTACAATGGTAGGGGTGACGCCTAATCAGTCGTGTGAAAGAAAGTGATGCAACATCAGAAAGATTTAAAAACAATCAGCTGTATTCATTTTCCACGAAAGCTTAGCGATAGATGTCAGCAAATAATACAACATAGCCCAGAAAGGAATTTCATGACATCTTTCCGTCATTATAGTTCTCACGAAAGCTCGGTGATGATCGTCAGCGGAAAACGAAACGGACATTGTTTTGAATTTTCTATAAATTGTCGATCGACGTCGGTCTGCAACATTAAATCGTCTCGACCGAGAGGATGTTCCTTTCCCACGATAGCTGAACGGTAGTTGTCAGCGTATAACACAATAATTGTTGTTTTAAATTTTTACAAACTGCCGATCGGTCAGCAAAGTTGAATCCGTGTAACTCTATAGTATTCAAGAATGTGTAAATGTAGAGTATAAACGTGCATCAATCCTTTGTGATTTGATACTTTTTTACTCTTGCGGCGGAGCGCGCTGCCCGCGAGCGCTTTGTAGCTAAGATCGGCGGCAGTGGTGGCTGTGGTGGTCATTATCAACTAGTTTTAAAAACATCAGTGACTACGCTGCATCGCGCGTGTGAAAAAACTGTGGCCCGCTTTGGTTGCCAGAGGAAGCGTATATTTTTTACTTTTTACTTCCACGCAAGGACAAGCACTAGTCTAAGGCGCTATCCCTGTTTTATTTGGTACTTGTATGTAATACGCATATACATTCATCACGTTTCGTTTTACGAAACATATGTGTGTTGGAGAAGTACTAATGTCTGCGCAGTAATTATGCTGGGTATAACATATTTCATTTTCTCACTTCTCTCTTAGTGGTATGTACACGCCAAAAATCAGTTGGCAATATGCTCTCGGAGGATAAAGAGCCTCCA
>JAPYYV010011645.1:0-10669 GCA_030522625.1 Copidosoma aretas | reverse complement strand
AGTAAAATAAATTAAAAAATGATCGTATTAGGCAATAATTTTCGAGAAATATCGATGCTACGCCGACCCAGGCGGCCACGCATAGCCCATGTTTCCTTATACTTTGCAATATGCTAAAATAAACCATGCCCATACAATTATTTCTTCTTCCATCATCCGTAACAGTGAAGCTGGGTATTGTTATTGTTAGTTGGAGTTTTTGATTGATAATCTATCATCTGTCCAAATAAGTCTAGTATATCCAGCAAATCTTCTAAATTTCATCCAACGTAGTACCTGAAAGTAGAAAGAATCACAAAGTACTTACTCTAACAAATGAATAAATGAATTTGTAAGAGTTAAACTTATCTGATATAATTACGCTAGTTCATTTGATGTTTGAAGTTGAAGATACACTGACTGTACATCTTGTTACTTACACTGTATTTTGCCTGAATTAAATTCTTATCAGTGATAGAAACTGTTTTCATTAATAAAAAAGAAGTGAATAGATTGCTACTTAATATTAAGAATAATAATTAATGAGCAAAAAAAGAACAATTTTTATAGAGTAAAAGTATACTATACTTATTGAATATAATGTTTTGTTATCACATTTCAAAAGAACACAATGGAGCTATTGAGATAGACGTCATACACGAATTTCAATATTAACATTGACAATGGAAAGTGGTAAGGTATTTGCGGACTTCATAGCAAACATTAAGGTGTGCTCCCAAGTACAGTGCGTCGAGGGACAGTCAAGGAAAGCAATGCACTCTGCAGTGGTGTACTGACATGGACGAGTACACCTTGCAGTCGAGGTATAGAGACCTCAAACATATGGTTATACTGAATCACCAAGGTGAATTCTACTACTGTTTGCACTTTATTGGTGGCAGTGTGGCCACCAAAAAAATGTGGTATTCTGGACCCTTGTATTTTTATATCATGCAGAACTACACCTTGACTCACTGTTATCCTAAGCATGAATCTAGGACATGTTTTTGCTACCGCAGTCGACCAATCAGGTTGTAGGCCTTAGGAGACATCTTATATTTCTTACATAATTCACAAATTCTGGTGTCTATGAAGAGTAGATTCATTGGTTATTAGAATATGAAACATATAATCGTATATATTATGTCAATGTACACTATGAATAACTCAATATAGATATACTTTAAGTTTGAGTGGTACTTTTCTTGGCTGCCATTAAAACTGATTTTACTATCGTAAAACTAATGGCCTGGTGCAATACTGGTGCTGCCCTCATTTCGGACTTCCATTCCGTGTTATATCTTGTAAGAGAAAATTTGTTTGGTGCCTTCAGTTTCCACCGGGGCCATACTGTGTAACTCTTGATACTTATATTGAAGAAAAAAAAGTTACACAGTTCGGCCCGCGTTGGCGGTCCTTGATCCCGTTTTCTTTAAGAAAATATGTTGAATGACTTGTGGTGCCACACTTACCTTCCATACTACACTATACCAATACAAGATATGTGTACGCACATCTCACACGTTTACCTGAATTCATCAATTACTTGAGTACAACATTTATGACGTAATATTTTATTAGATTTTTAGTATAAATTGAGCAGGTTTGACGAGACTTATCATTTCAATATGATTTCAATGGTATTTTATGACGTGATGCATCTAATTGATCTACCTTTTCATCTTGTACCCTAATAACATTTTATAATTTTGAACTTTCTTAACTCTACCTACAAATAGAAGTAGAGGTGTAATATATCTTTGTAGAGTAGGTTTTCTTACGTTGGTCAATAGTGCGTAAGTTTTTTTCAATGAATCTGACTGTGTTGATAACTTTTTTTTTTTGTCGATCAGTTAAAGTATAACTTTAATGAAAACGTAAAAATTAAAATATTATTTTGAATAGATAGATCATTGTATAATAAACCTAATAAATAAATAAAATCTCAACGTACATCTGCTTTACTAATAGATTTGAATAAAACAGTAAAAGCTATAAATTAGTTCAGAAAAAGCAATTTAGCATAAAAGTATACGAGTATTTACTTTCTTAGGCATTATGAAGAAAGTGTTTAATTTTAATGAATTAAATTTCAAAATCTGTTTCTGTAATATATGTATTATATTTTATAGGAATTATAACTCAGATAAGTAAAATTTATAAATTATAAAATTTCTTATAAAGATTGTAGTCAATTTTGCTTTGTGAATCCTTTTTTGTTGTAGAAATAAATACATCAAATTTTGAAGTCAACATTCGTGTGAAAGAGTAGATAATCTTACTGATGAAGAAAATAGAAACAATATTACAATGAAACTAAAATTGTGGTACGTATTCATTACTATTATGAAATTTTTAACATTTTATGAATACATCTATATAAATCTGTCGTATATACTAAATTATCATTTACAATAAATATTTGTAGATATTTTTCAAATATTTGTCGAAAAAGTTAGTTCTTAGGTTGTTCAAAAATTATGCATTCACTTTAAGAATAATATGAATTAACTTCAATGCCATCATAACATTTTTTATTGACAATCTGATTTTCAGTAACCTTTTATTTTTTTGAACACTTTTTAATTTCCATTTTTTATTTCTAAATTAAACGTCGTAAAAAGGATTTCTACAATTCCGGTTTTTCTTATATGAAAAACGATTTTTGATAGTGAAGTTTGGTAGTTAGGTAGGTTTGAAAAATTATTAACGATATGAGGCTTTTGAAATCCAAACTAAATAATTTGAAACCTTTTTATGACAGATTGAACTCTTAAGTTTTAGAAGAATATTAATGAGAATTTTTTTTCAGAAGTTAAGAGTCAAGTGAAAAAAAGACGAGAATACCAGAAAGATAAGAGGCTGAGAATAGCAGAGGCAGATAGAAAAATATCTGACGTTTGAGATTTATAAAAGTAAGTTGTAAATTCATAATAGATTCAAAATCTGAATAACTAAATCATTTGAAGATTTTTTTGAAAATTTGAGATCTTTTTCTAAACTTATAAAATCCAAGCATCATGTACGTATTGTATAGGTGAGACAGCATAAATATTTTTCATGTTAAACATACAAAATATATAGTCAACAGTATAGTCAATAGCAGCATCCTTTCTATTAAATTATGACAGTAACCTTTTATAGTTCGATAATTTCACAGACATTTTATCTTTGTTTACTATTCTGTTAAGCCATCTAACAACTATTAGATAAGACTTTTAAGTCGACTTTTAGTCGACGGTGGAGGTTGATTTTGATTAGAATACAAAGAAAACCTATTTAAGGGTGCTGCCACGATTGTTTGATGCTGCTGTGATTCAGGTGGCACAGGTTTATGATGTTATGACTGTGTATCAGCAGCCTGTTTGATGCTCCAATTCCAGGAGTCATTTAGATTATTTCCATTGTCCACGTTTCAATCCCAGGCATCGTTTACCGTGACCGTTATTGCTTGATTTGTCAGAAGAGGAGGAGGAGCAAGAGGCTGCTGAAACACTGCTTCCTTATACACACTTGGTGGCCTCTAAAAGGAAACGGTGTTCCACGACTTATGGCCCTTTATTCCATACCCAGCAGAGATAGGAATTCCCGTTAATGACGTGAATTGGATTAATGGGTGCAAACGACGGCAATGTCAAAAAGTTTTAGTTTTTATTGTGCTATTGAGACCTGATGTATTCAAAATGAAACGTTAAGTTAATTAATGTGTTGAGAAGTGTATAACATTTGAATTTACTAAAAAACTCCAATAATATAAATACAGAGATACTAACGAAAAATGAGTAAATTACAATAATTTTCTATAGAAAAAATGCTTGATTAAAAATGATGAATTTCAAAAATAATTTTTTACATGAGAAAATTTAACACTTATATGTTTATTTTAACACATTTATAATTTATTGAGTTTTTCTTTTTTTATTCATCTTCTCTTGTATTACAGTTTGTCATCATTACACATGGTATAGTTCAGATAATTATTGGTGCATAGTGTCATGCGTAACATCTCCGACATGACTCCAACTCATACACATAATAAAAAAATGCATGAATACCTTAAGATGAACAATAAACATCAAACTATCTTTTACATAGATTTATAAATCTCAACTTACAACACTGGCGGGAAAGTATAAGGTTTTAAATTCAAACCACCTTCTGATTATTACTTATCTTGTGACACCAGATATGGTTGTTTATTTAAGAAACAGGTTAGTCATACATTTGAAATTTGTTTGTCAGCTGTACAAAGTTTCACCAGCCGTCTTCTATGTATACTATCCCTCCTGCCCTTCTTGCCTTTATTGAAGAGCCAAAATGAAAAGCAGCCTTTATCGTTACTGAGTCAAGATTATTATTATAAAATCTTAAATTAAAACAAAAGGCTTTACTAGCCCCCTCTCAATAAGCATGGATTCTGGCAGATAAATGCCAAGAAATGTTTCTCCAGTCAGATAGCCAACCCAAAAGCATACTGACTATTTTCCACCATACATAAATTATAATAACACTCTATGGGCACTAAGATTTTTCTTAATGGTCTTTTCTGGTATCCAATCTACGACTATAGAGATATACATAGAGGAAGCGAGCTCTATGTTCGCTTGTAAGTGGAAACGTACGATCTATAGAGAGTGATGCAAGACCAAAACAGACTTCCATCTCTCTCCAACTTCTTCATTGATTTTTTGCTACTGGATTTTGCGTTTGGAATAACTAATCATAGACGAGAGGAAAGAGAGATGCAAGACCAAAATGGTTTTTCATCTCTCTCTAGGAACCGTACGGAATCACTGTCTTGCTTTCTCTATGTATAATTTCTCTATGTCCACGACACTCACTTAGTATTAAGGTGGCTCCATCGAGCCGTGGATACCAACCCGAAAATAATTAGGTTGGTTGGTATAACTGCTATCGTTTTTTCTTGACATGAGCACCATTATACATAGTTATAGCTGCATTTTTTACTAAAGCAAATACTACGACTCGATCAATATTCTTCGGAATATCTCGAATTTTCCCACGGATACCTACATTTTGCAAGGTACCATCTGATAGCTGAGGATTTTTTCTATAAAACTGTCCCTGTCTTGATGTCCACCTCCTTGATGTCGGTTACAAAAAGATGTTTTAACGTTGCTCCATAAGAGGTTGTGTCAATTTTCAAACTTTGAGAGCAAATATCTCGAAATTTTCAAGGGCTAGACGGGTAAATCAGGAGACCGTTGGAATCAGCGGATTTTTATTTATCAAATAATATACCTGCGACCTCTTGACTCCTCCTGATGTAGCGCCCTTAAGGTTTAGTTTTAAGTAACGTATACAACTCACAGTACACAAAAATAAACGTGAAAATTAGATTAGTAAATATAAAAAATACTGTAGCTATAAAAGCATGTAGGGACTTAATAAATCATCTAAATAAATACAATACGCAAATAGGCATTTATTTAAAAAAAAAAAAAAATTCTGCCCTTCTTGTGTTGATTCCAAAGCCCATAACACAATTGGGCTATATAGAGATAGAGGGATCAGTGCGCATCTTTCTCTATCATTTACAATAACGCTCTCACTTACAGGCCTCTGTACCCTTTGCGTACTCTATTTTATTATCTGTATGGTAAAATCATAATCTAAAGATACACAAGATGTCACCATGACAGAGATACATTCACACGTATAAAAAGTGTAGTACACTGTTCCTACTCGTGTAGATAGTGTAGTACACTATCTTACATTGTGTAGTTATGTTACAGTATAATAAATAAATACTGATACTAAGAGAAAAATAAATAAAATAAATTTTCAATAATTAATAAGCTTAATATTTTTCAAGTATCATAAAAGATTTTAGTAGCTTTTTATGAAATATTTTTCTAAATAATTTAGGATAAAATTAAAAAGATCAAAATATGAAAAGTAAAAATTGAGAGTATTGACTAAACTATTATATTACAAATAAAAAAGTCATTATTGAAATGCCAAAATATTTTTTAGTATATTATAAAGAACATGTCGTCAGCACTCGGACAAATTGGTACGGTTTTTAGCGCTTTTTCGAGTTTGTACGTTTATGTACTTTTCTTACCGTGTTTCCAAATTAGTACTTTATTCCTCCCGACCAACGATTTATACTTATATATATATATATATATACACTTATGTATATATACATAATACGAAAATTTCATTAACAAATCCATTTAAAAATAATGATTGTTTAAAATTTCTTGGACAGCATAATGAGTAAGAGAGGTACTAAAGATTTGGATTATTCTAAATCAAAAAAACAAAAAATTCTTCAGTTTACTTTATCTAATTGTTTGGAAAAATTAAAAATTGGAGATAAAAGTACCTAAGTATATACAATTATTATTCTTAGTTGATATATTATTTGAAAAAATATTTTGTTTATAAATATATATATATATATATTATTTACAGTTCTGTTATTGGATATGTAGAAGAAGAAATGCCGGAAAGAACTTTTTTTAGCAAAAAAAAACAATCAGAATTCAAAACTGTGTAATTTATATTGAACAACAAGGACGGTATACGGATTCAGTGTAATATTTTTAATCAAAATATTGCTAAATTCTTACCGAAAATAAAAACAAATGGGGTAATATTACATTTATTAATAAAAATATGAAATTAATATTACATTATTCTTCATTTATAGAAAATTCTTTTGGAAAACACAAGCGTAAAAGAATCCAAATTTTACGGAAAAGGAAAGGTAGAGCTCAAACTGAATATAAATTTCTATTCACAAATAACTTCTTTAGATACTTTGAATTTATTGAAACATGTAAAACCGAGAAAAATTAAAAATTTAAAAGATATTTCGAATAATGTGGGTGTTATCAGTAAGTGGATTATTAAATTTTCTCTTATTATTTACTTCAGATGCATTAATGATATTTTTGTAGAAATTGAAGTATTTTTGAAGAACACGTTTACACAAAAAAACAAAAATGATCAAACTGAATATTTCGGTGTTCTTACTGATGGTAATTATAAATTCGAAATGTGTTTGATTAAAAATGAAAACAAGAACATATCAATTAAAAGACAAGAAAAAATTGACATTATCGGTGACATAATAGAACAAGGTTAAATTGTAAAAATATTAAAATTAAAATAATATAGACTATTGTCATGTACAATAGCGTAGCCACATGGCCTATGCGCACCCTCCTTCGTGGGCCCACCACAGAGTGGCAGCGGGAGAGAGGAGAGAGTTAGCTAGGGAGGACGAAACAAGGGAGTCTACGGCGGACCAACAAAGCGATAGGTACTCTTGCGGCGTGACTCTTCTCTCGGATCATTAACTAATAAACGAAGTATATTCAAGTCCTCATAACTTTTATTCCGAGAGCACCCCAAGGCCATCATAACCCACGTAACAGTTTGGCAACAGCGGTGGGATGGCTATCACGAATTAAATTGGATAAAATAATAGGTTTTTTTTTTTTCGCGCGATCGTTCGATTTTTTTTTTTACGCGATTTTTTGGGAAACACACATAGTGTCGTGCCAGGAGGAATAAAAACTACAGCAGAGAGAGAGAGAGAGAGAGTCATTATCGCAATAAAGCAGCCATGGACAGAGTCGCCGCCAGGAGATAGAACACCCAGGAGACTATCAACGGAGACCGTACGAGGCCATGATGTACGGAAGCATCTTAGTCATCATAACCTTGGCGGTAAATACCAGGTAAGTGGAGTGAAATTACATTTAAATGCATTTATACTGTCCCGGGGTTATAAAAATAAGAGCTTGTTCGGGTTAGTATGATCATAAAAATATTTATTATCTCGGATTGCGTCACGATTTTGTTGTTGTTGTTGGAAGGCGTGTTACCGAAGTAAGTAGTCACTTGTTGAATAGAAGGGTAGTCATATCGATAATTAATTGGGATAATTTGACGCGAACAGCTTAGACCCGTAAGGGAGGAAGGCCGAAAAGAACTACTAGAGTAAATTATAGGAAGTTATAGCGCGGAGCAGGTTGATCTCGTGCCACAGCGACGGTATAAGTAATTAGAACCTGACGAAATTTTGATCACGCACACAATGGAAAGTCACGAGAGGCCACAAAACGACATACTGAGTGACGGAGGGGAAGAAATTACGTCGAATACTAAAAATGAATCGGAATCAGAAATGCTTACCGTGGTGATAGAACATAGTCCAGAGAGCCAAGCGGATTGGGAAAAAATAAATAAAAAACAACGTATTCTCATGATGAAATTGTTGAAAAAAATGAAACCGGGAATAGTCGGGCAGAAAATTCGGCCACCAAAACAGTTAGGTGGGGAAGAGAAAATGAGACCGCCCAATAAGCAGGCACAGAAAATAAAAAATGGATCCACATCGAGATATGTGGAATACATGACAGGAAACGGGGCAATTGAAAACATACGAAACAAAAATACGTACGGGAATAAGCCGTCACGACAAAATACACAACAAACGACACAGAGTATGCAGCAATTCACCTCAGAGCGCTCGGGGGAAATGTAAGAGCAACAACGGGGCGGATATGGGTTCAACAATCAATACGGTTATGGAGCGCCAACAACGGAATGGCCGAATCTCGCAAACACGGATACATATAATCTCGAGCAACATTTACAAAACCTACAGATTCCGACTCAGCTAAACACCAACTTCATAAACCCCGTTGTAAATCAACAGCAAGCTGAGAACACACAGCCCTTCAACACGCACTATAATGCACTGGCCCAGGTAAACAGCGCGACAAGCGGCATCCCTATAATTAACGGGGACCCGATAAACTTTCCACTTTTCGAAAAGATAGTGCGAACGGCAAAAACAACAGTCCTGCGGCAGTATGAGAAATATTTTATTGGAACACTAGGAGACAAATTAGGAGGAATAGCTGCAGATCAATTTTGCGCTCGGTTATCACTGTTCAACAGTACATATAACTTTTTGCTAGCACTATCGCGACGATTCATGAGCATGCGGAGTGCCGACACACTGTTAGCAGAATTAAAAATGACAGGATAGACCGTGGTAAATGAGGTAAAAATGAAAACGCCGTCATGAGCAATACAGCAACCGACCGAAACCGAGGTAAACACAAGCGATCATACTCAACAGCAAGAGAAGAAAGGCAAGCAGCCAGAGCAAAATGACGAGGGCGACCTCGAAGTACGCGGGGAGGAGAGCGAGGAAAATAATGATTTAAACGATGCATTGCGCGAAACGGACAGCGAAAGCAAAGATACAGTGGGCGAGGGAGCCATTCACTCGCCAGCGCTGGAAAAATATATAATATATAGGACATGTTTACCGACAGAAATGCCACCATGGGCACCAAAAGAAGGAGAAGACTCACCTCCACTACAAAAACTGAATAAAGTCGAAGAGAACCCGTTCAAGTACCTAGAGAACATAGCTTTTATGACGGTAACGGAAACAGTACCCAATACAGAGGCGATAGACGCTTTGAATGAAAGAGGATATATAAATCCGACGCGTATGAACAGCGAAGAGAGGAACATAGGAAAAGCTAAGATGATAAGAGCAAGAAAAGCAATGGTTATACATATGTACGTGAAGGAACATTTTGAAGAAACAACGCTCAAATCTAGCATTAAAAAGTGTAGCAAAGCACTCAAAGAAATCATAGTGGCTAATGGCATAAAAACGATTGGAATTGTTAGAGATCTCGCAATCCTTAATCCAACCCAATGGGGGTAATTTATAGAAACCTTAAGTAAGTATTTAAGGGTATTAGATTGGTAGCGGTACTCTTTACAAACACGCTAGTGATCCCGCCAACAGACCAAAGACTTAAAATCATCAGGGAATACCACGAAACGCCAGTAGCAGGACACAGGGGAGTAAATAAAACTTATAATAGGATTGCAAAGGACTACTATTGGAGAAACATGCGCCCGGGCACAAGGAACAAGCTGTTCTGGGATGTCTATCTTGTCAGTCAAAAAAAACTTGTACGTGTCAAAACAAGGCAAGCCATGCTTATTTCAGATACGCCAAGCAGGCCATTTGAAAAAATTTTTATCGACTTTTACGGACCAATTAACAAAACCTTAGCAAATCAGTACACACATTTTCTATCCATGCAAGATTGGCTTACAAAATTCATCGTCCTTGCACCCGTGAAAAGAGCGACAGCTGAGAAAACCGTGAGAGCTATAACGGAAAAATTTATAGCATATTTCGGGCCACTAGAGCACCTATTGTCAGATCAGGGCACCCACTTCATGAATAAAAGCCTGGAGGAGCTAGCGAAACTATTCAAAATTGATAAAATAGGCAGCACAGCAAACCACCCCAAAACGAACGGTGCCATCGAAAGAATGCATCATATACTTACGGAATATATAAAAGCGTACGTAGAGCAAAATGATCATTGGGATAAACACTTACCTATGTGTATGCACTTATACAACACGACGGAGCATGAGAGTACGGGATACTCGCCGCACGAGCTCGTATTCAGCCAAAGAGCAAGAACACCGTCTAGCTTTAAACCACGATCTGACACCCAGACGTCGGACGAATACATAAAAGAACTAGTGACGACGCTAACGAAAATGAGAACCATAGCTGCTATGAATCAGGTACAAGCAAAATATCGATCGAAATACTACTACGATCGAAAGCTGAATACAAAATACTTTTTGGAAGGAG
>JAPYYV010011644.1:0-10669 GCA_030522625.1 Copidosoma aretas | reverse complement strand
TCATGTTATTTTATTGTACATTTGTTAATATAATGTTAATCTTAAAACATGTAGAAGGGAGAAATCGAAATGAAACTAAATTATTAATTCATGTGCATGTACTTATAATTGAGTTTTGTGCGTGTGTATTGTGGAATAGGTTATGAGGTGATGGGGGGAGCTGAGGGGGTGGCAAGGGGGAGGTGGAGGGGGAGCTTTGGGGAGCCGGGGGGAGCTGAGGGGGAGCGGGGGGGAGCTAAGCCCAAAAAATGAGGTTAAAAATCACGTAAAAATGAACGAATAACTACGTGATTTGATGGGGAGCCGTGGAGAGCCTGGGAAAGGGGGGGGGCTAAGGGGGGGCGGGGGAAGCAGGGGGCTAGAACTCTTTTTTGTTCATACTACTATAAAATATAGGAAGATATATATAGTAAGATACATATATTTATATGCATTAAGACTTTTTTTGCGCAACTGTTTTCTGTTGATCTTCAAGTTGTACAATAAGTTACACGATGAATTGAAATGTAACACAGTATATTGTTTTATAATATCGAAACATAAAAAGAATATTTAGAAACTAATATTGATGTAAACTTTTTGAATAAATTACACAGACAGACGTAGCAGCTTATTTTGAGCATTACGGCACGCTGCGGCGTGACGTTTTATAATATTAAAGATATAATTTTCAAATCAATACAATAAAAGTACCAACAATGTGTACTGATTCACTATTCTAAAATTTATAAGTAATTTTTTATCGCGTTACATTATCAATCTATATCCCACCTCTGTTAGTTTAAATTGTATAAAAGGTTAGTTAATGAACACATATATAACTTTTGTACATAATTTTTTCAAGATCGACAGTAATATGTTTCTTTTCTCTAAGAATTAATAGCTATTGAGCTATACACTCCTACAACTTAAAAAACGCATTTATTTACTATTTAAATATAAGTAAGTTATTATTACGTAATATACTGTAAGAAATATTGATCTATGTCGAATGATGACCTTATGTAAAGTTTGTTTGACTTAAAAAAAAAACAAACGCTATAATGAGAAACATAGCAAATAGTTACGTATATGATGAAAATCAATTAAGATGCGTACGAAATGTAGTGAGCAGATAATTCATCAGTACACACATTCTAGATGCGCTGGTAGAAAAGGACCGCATGCATTGCATTAGATCAGATGCTACGTCAGTGGCTGATTCAATTACTGAGTCGGGCATAAAAGCAGTCACTAAATAGGTAGCTTACTGTTTTTCTGTCATTGTTAATAATCGAGCTCTTGCCATTTTTCTGGATCTTCGTCATTTTGAACAAAAATATAAGATAGTGTAGGAAAATTTTGCGATTTTACAAGGAAATTTTAAGTATTCTGACGATTAAAAGTTAGTTTAGATGAAAAAATCATGCTACTCCCACAACATTCAAGTAAATAAGATAGGTGCTTATGAACACTTAATGTCATTACTAGAGCACATTACTAAATGATTATTATCACAGTTTGAAAGTGATCAATTTCTCAAACTAAAACATAATAAATTGTTATTACTGGAAATGTAGGGTATGGACGGTGTATCAGGCCAACATAAAACTAGACAAAAATAGTCTCCAGATATAAATAAATTAATAGAAAAATCATTAACACATAAATAATTATTAAACGAAGCAATTAGAGTGGATAATATTATCAGCGATAACAATGATATAAATATCTCTCGAAATACCAAATCAAATAATTCTGATGGTTCTACTTTTTTTTTGGTTTCCTTCGTTCCATAACAGTAAGGATCTGATGATCTTATTATTAGGAATAATAAAAAACCCAACTATACTTAATATTGCTGTCCTGTTAAGTTGATATTTTTAAATGGAACTGTTAAACAAATACTCAGTACAATTCGTTACTATTTAGACTTGCTCTGGAATGTTGGAACATGTATTGTTAATCACAACAATATACTACATGCAGTTAGGTTTTATTTGTATTGTACGATTCTTAATGGTAAAGTTTTTAGTGTACTTTGCAGACAAAAATCTTGGAACTGCTGCAATATTTGTGCTGCAATTACAATAGCGATTTCCAAAAAAAGTTAAGCAAAAACAGAGAAAGATGAAAAAAAAAGGGAAACAAGAGAAAATATCCAGTTTAAAATAAGCTTAGACAATTGGGAATAACTGTAGATATTTTGAAGAAGGTGCTGGTACAAGCAACACAGGTAATGTTAAACGCAAGTTTTTTTATGAAAGTCGAAGATGTCGCCAAGACTACTGGACAGCCTATTAATATGCAGATGCAATAACACTCTGCAAGTTATAACTTCCTGCAGACCAACTAATTATAAAAATTTAAAGATTATTTTTTAAGTATAGCATGGATATGTAATAAATGTGTACCCCTGGTACAACGTAACCCCTATCCGTACACAAACTACCAATTCGCGGTCCAGAAATTATAAGAGTATTTAACGATGTTCCTATTAGATGCTATTCAGAAGAAACACAAAAAGCTGCGAATAAAATAATCCGAAAAGGCGGAAGTAACAACAGCAAGATGTTTGACCGAATAAAGGCACATAAAGATATAATGCATCATCATTTTATAACCTTTGACCCTGTAATAACGTCTTTAAGGATTATCAAGGAAAGACAAAAGATTCCTTCAACAATTAAATCCGAAAGTTTGGTAGAAAAAAAATACTTTTGTTTATATTTTGTTTAAGAATAAATAACACTTGATTGTCAACAAATCAATTTCTGTAAATTGTAGTTTGTATTTAATAATTACACCTGATTTGAAAAAAAAGGTCTGGAAATTTATTGACGATAGTGATATTATTAAAGTGGCAACATGTAGAAGAATGTATGTATAGTTTTGGTTCATATAAAATTAAAATAATCGTGTCCTATCGCTATAGAAAACTTGCTGTTACGTATAAATTTGTTAAGAATCTATGAAACAGTTGTACTTAGTAACTAAATGAGGCGCTGCAAGCTGTGATCTTTAGAGTTTAAAAACAAAGGGAATGTAGAATGTAACAGATGCATTGGTACACCTTCGTCGTCAACCTCAAGTATGTAATTTCAGATCCTCATATTCCACACTGAGGCCCCAAAAACCTTCGTATACCAAATTTGGTGCAGATAGGTTCATTTCCGAAAATTTCGTCCACCATATTGGATCTGCCATTTAAAGTTTAGCTAATCTGACTTCAGATACATAATCAGTGATCCCAAAAACCTTCGTATAACAAATTTGGTACGGATAGGTTGATTTTCGAAAATTTGCCCGCCATATTGGATCTGCCATTTAAAGTTTAGCGAATCTGACTTCAGATACGTAGTCAGTGACCCCAAAAAACCTCGTATACCAAATTTAGTACGGATTAGTTGATTTTCGAAAATCTTGTCCACCATCTTCGATCTGCCGTTTTAAATTTATCAAATCTGACATTATATTCGTGATCAGCAACCCCAAAAACCTTTATATACTAAATATAGTACGAATAAGTTTATTAAAAAAAAATTCGTCTGCCATCTTGGATCTGCCATTTGAAATTTTCACATTCTGACATCATATTTATAATCAGCCACCTTAAAAAACAAACAAATTCTAACTCTTATAACAAAAGACAGTGTTAATGATTTTTAGTTTTTCGGTTGTATGACATTTTAAGTCCACCATCTTGTTTAGTCAGTTGACAACGAAATTTCCACAGCGAGATATCATAGTACATATCATTAGAAGTAAAGATATTTTTTTTTTAACTGTATTTTGCGAGGACGAATTACGTCACGAAAAAATCGATTTTGCCCCAGTGTGCCGCCTACCCCATTCCCAAATATACCCTAAAATCTCCTTTATCTAGTCTAATTATCTTCAGGATTATTGTAAGATGTCTGAAATAACACCTTGTTAGTGACAGTTATATCTCGCTTCAAATTCAGTATTCTTTTTACCAGTGAGTCGCTCGAATTGCTTATTTTTTAATCTATTTTATCCTGACTGTCTATTATAATTTTTTTTCCTTTCAAAACTTACAAGATTTTTTTATGATTAGACTAAATAGCTACTGCAACATTGCATAATCTTCTGCTTTCTATATTATAATGTCCATTCGCGGTAATTTTATATTCGATACCGGGACGACCTCGACTTCCACCTTTAATTTTACCCAACTCACGTTTGAACACGTCAATGCTTATCTTAAATTTGGTGCAAACGTGCAAGTGTATCAGTACATATACCCTTTTTCTTGTAACTCTTCCATGATTCATATTATCTTATTATCATGACTTAGGATTCCTGCTGATCTTTGAGCTATGAGTAACTAAAGACGTAAAGACGATCAACCAGCTCATTTGGATCATCCAAGTGTATACAATCCACATAATTGCTTGTTGTATAAGTGATTTTGAAACGAGGTAAAAATTATCCTCCTTTCTTGCTAGTAATAAAACTAAACAATAAATCTATGATTTTATTGAATTTCTTACTATTATGCAGTCTGATAGCTGCATCTTTGCTACATCTTATTCTATGAGTACTGAAAGCATCCAAAAGCATGCAATATTTTTTATAACCATCCTGAGTTATGTGAGATGTATCAGTATATTTTTTCGTAAGCAGCTCATCTATTCTGGTTTGATTATTTTCCAAAGATATTGGTGAATTACCAAACTTGTACATTTCATCCTTTTTTCGAAGTCCATACATCAAATCTAAAAAGCTCCCTGATTTTGATCAACTTTTTTTAAATCTAAGTGGTTCTCATCACTATGCATATTATCTTCAGGTTGAATGGTAACATTCATCTCATCATCATAATCATTATCGCCACTTTGATTGATAGCTGATTAAGACGTTTTATCATCATCATCACTGTAATTCCCTTTTTTTATTCTTTTGTCGGTTCTATTTTTAATAATTAATAAAAATTTTATGAATCACTGAGTAGCTTCTTTTATTTTTTTTTACATTTAGTGACAGTTTCCTAAGGAGAATTTGTGATCTGCTTAAAAATTTAACTGGGTACTTTTTGCTCTTGTCTTTACCCAATTTATATAGTTTATACTTTTTTTTTACGACTTCTTATGCCTTCACTAGTTGACTAAGAACATCTTTTTCTCGCTTATACCTGTTGATGCTTTAACGTCTTGCAGTAAAATAAATATAGTGTGCTGCGTTCAATATTTACAGCAAAATTGTCAAAGACCTTCCTATATCGACCGCTATTTATCACTCTATCTTTATCGATAACAGTAAATCCATGTTTATGATAATTCCAACATCTCGAGCATAAATCTTTAAACTTGTTATAGAGCACATCAGAGTTCACATCATAAGCATATATATGTCTTAAATTACCCTAATTTTGACAAAATAAAGCTAAAAGTGTAACTTTATCTCTTGCAAGGTGTTTTGGTATTTGTGCATGTGACTGATAGAGATATAAAAAGTCTACGTATTTATGTCTCTCCATGCAGCAAGAGGCTCTAACGTTATCTTGTTTTTCACATGCTATATCATCTGACATCATGATGGAATTCGGCAAAGCATCATCTGGAGATATAACTGCTTCATGTTTATTGAAAAGGAAGTATTGTACACCATCTATAGATTCCAATAAATCTTTCACGAAGACGTATTTTGGTTGCATAAGTGATTTCGAAGACACGTACACATTTTTAAACTGGCATATCAAATACGCAGCAATGATGTCATTTACTTCGATAGCTTTGGTAATCTGCAGCTGCCTATAGATTTATTGTTGTACCTTGGCATTGGTAAGGTTAAGTACAATTATAATAGATATCAAAATCTTTGTTCTCACAAATGCAGTAATTTATGTTCAAAATTCCTATCGCAAAGGTTGTCCAAAAGTATATACAGTAGTGCTGTTCTTAGAAATCTATCATTAAATATTCAACAGTTATGGAAGAAGCCACATTACCACTGAGTCTTTCTGGTACTTATTCGGTATTGGAAGCACAGTGTTTTCCAACTATTAAGCTCTCAGAGAAAACTAACTACGTTCTTAGCTTAGTGAAACTCCTAATGATTAATTTAATTTAAAATATTGATGAAAAGAATAATAAATTTTACGTAGGTGATAAGGTAATGGTTTCGCTACCTGGCAGCTTCGGAATTAAAGATATTGAATCGTTATATTCAATACCTTACCCTACTTATGAGAATCACGTGATTTACGCGTGATTATCATGTGAGTACAGCATGATTATGACGTGATAATCATGTGATAATCATGCAAGAATTTCGACCGATTTCCTACGTAATAATCACGTGACTATCACGTGATCTTATTCTATTTAACAAATTTACGTTTTATCGACTGTAGCTCTTTTTTAGCTTGCTTCAATCAAATTTTTTGAACTTATGTTGGTATTTTCATAAGCTCTAACATACCATATTATATACGATACTACGCTTGAATTTCGACTAAGTTCTTATGTAAGTTCATATACCAGTTCTTATCTAAGGATTTAGGATCGAAAACCCGGCTTATTTTCACGAATACTGTTATCTTTATTTTGCAAAAACAATGGTTAAACATGTTTAAAACCACTAATACAAGTTAAAAGATTTAAAGGAACCTCAATATAACAAATATCGTCTTAAAATTTTTGGAAAGATTAAGACTAACTGAAGTTATAAACATTTAAAGTTAGTGAAAAACCCGAAATTCCGAACTTTTAAAAATTTGTAACTTATTTAAAATTTTTTTTTTTTTGGAAAGTTTATAAGTCACTTGAGCTTTTCCCTCTGAGTAACCAAGTATAGAATATAAGTGTTTTGCTGGAACCAAAATTGTATCATCATAATTTGTTTACATAATCATATTTAACTAAAGGACTTATTTTTATATTGTCTATAAATAAAATAGTGAGTAACACGAATTTTTTAGCGTAGAGTTTAAGACCACTTTTTTTTTCATGCTATATTATTGAAGTAACTTAAAATAAAAGTTGTTTAAACAAAAAAAAATTTAATTCTTGTCCCATCGAAACTCTAATATTTTGAATTGGCTCACTTACAGGTGAAAGCTCGAGTGACTCATAGACTTTCCAACTAAAAAAATTTAAAATGAGTAACAAATTTTTAAAAGTTCGGAAATGCGGATTTTTAATAACTCGAAATGCTTACAACTTCTGCTAGTGTTAATCTTTCCCAAAATTTCAAGAAGATATCTGTTATATTGGGGTTCCTTAAACACTTTTTACTTGTATTAGTGGTTTCAATCATGTTTATCCATTGTTATTGCAAAATAAAGATAACAGTTTTCGTCAAAATGAGCCGGGTTTTCGATCCAAAATCCTTAGATAAGAACTGGCATATGAACGTACATAAGAACTTAGTCGAAATTCAAGCGTAGTATCGTATATAAGGTCTCATGTAAACCTTATGTAAATACCAACATGAGTTCAAAAAATTTGATTCAAGCAAACTAAAAAAAAGGTACATTCTAAACAAAGTAAATTTGTTAAATAGAATAAAAATCACGTGATGATCACGTTATTCTTACGTAAGAAATCGGTCGAAATTCTTGCGTGATTATCACATGATTATCACGTCATAATCACGCTATATTTACATGATAATCACGTGTGAATCACGTGATTTCCATAAGTAGGGTACAGTCTGAGGATATACTTATTGATTTGAAACTAAACAATATTACACTATGCAGCGGTATCACATGCAATTGTATCATTGATTTTAGATTAAAAGATTCTTTAGTGCGACTGTTATGCTTCACTGAACGAGTTTTTAGGTATAAAATTACCCGTAATTAAGGTTTATCTGTAGCTATTCTTAAGATTACGTATTACGTGTTGAGTGCAACATCGCTATGTGGAGCGTATATAAATAGGCATAATGTCTACACAAGTCACGAATGTTTCCCAGCTGTACCACTAGGATATTAATGTATATAAGTCGACTCGCAAATAATTTATTTACCGATTTTCGGTCATACCATTGACCATATACAATTACGCATAGTTGATCAGGATGGTGATGTAGTTGACTTTCGCGGAGAGGTTATAACAGCAAAGTTGCTTGTACAGCCTACTCTATAATGGACATCGTTTATAATGGAAAAAAGTATAGAAGTAGCTAGTGATGTCCTACACTGCTCAATCAACAGCAAACATTCAAACATTGGAATCATCAACACGTCAGCGGAGAGGTCGGTTAAAGCATAAAAACTTAACAAGTCACAACATTTACTGTCGAAGAAGTCTAGGATCAAAAATAAAAAGCCCTGGTGGAGACAAAATTGCATATTTTTTATTACTTTATTGTAATAAGCATGGAAGAGATTTAAGATATTCAGTCTCCTGCCAAGTTTGATGAGTCAGTTGCGCACTGTCAGATTTATGCTCATCATCCTTACACATCGTCAACCTGTGGCAATAGTAATAAGAAACGTATAATAATTCAACATCAAGATCTATGTCTGTTACAATTCCGTACCTTTTTACACATTTCGGGGAGATTTGACAAATCCAATGGTTGTAAAGCAACAACGGATACTGAATTAGTGAACAACGCCATCTGTAACCTATTTCAAGTAATGAGATACAAACAAACGCTATAGAGATCGATAAGTGTAGAAATATAGGTTTGACAACTATAATGAAAAATTGGTTAACGCTTAGTCCTGATCGAAATCTAATGATTGATAATGCAGGTTGCCTTGATCTTGATCAGGAGGAGAAGGAGGCAAGTGTAACTGACGATAATAATAATTTTGATGTATTTATCTCTCTTAGTATGCTTTTGGGTCTCGCTGCGGACTATCGTACAATAGTTGTCATTGTAAAACACAAATTTATACTTACAAGATTGAGAAATGCTTCAGATGCAGTAATACAAACACTAATTCCTCCGACTGCTGGTGTCGCTAATGTGGCAGCGAATTGGGAAGACTTTAAGATAGTTATATAGAAACTTTCATTGCTTATGTTCTACGCAGTACTTTGAGATTCCAATAAAATTCATTTACATAACTGTTTACAGAAATATTAATTTCTATAAGTTTTTGTACTTGGAAGCTATATAAAAATCTACTTTTACCTGAAACATTGCAAGGGTTTAAAGTTGTCTCAGCCGGGAATTTTAGCGCCCGTGCTTTTAGTAAATACATGTATTTTTGAAACGCGAAATAAGTAAAACGATGAGAGAAATAGAGAAGAAAAGAAAAGAAGATTACGGCAAGATGATAACCAATCAGAGCGGCGAGCGTTTAGGCAGTGAAGAATAGCCGAGTGGAGAAAGGAAACAACAGTACGGGAGACGGAAAACTGGGAAAGGGCCAGCTCTCTACCTTTAACCATCCGCAAGGAAGGACGTTTTTTGCCGGATGAACACTGTAGTATAACTGAGTATCGAAAAAGGCTAGCTAGAATCCGGTTGAGCACGTCAACTCTGATCTCACTTGCAAAGATAACCGTCCAATCACCTTCAGCTCTTTTGGACTCTAAAGTAGTTTAAGCAGTAAGTTTTCTTGTTCAATACCAATTTAGAGGAGGTGAAATCGAGAACTTCGTTGTATTGTGTGATACACTGATTTTTAATTTCATAAAAGTTCTTAACGTATCTCATTCGGCTCGATTATAAGTTGTTATAGATCACATAGATAATACGATATGAAACAGAATTTTTTTTTCTCATATTTCGATTAGAGCAGAGGGCTATTTTTTCTTATTATTTTATTTATTACGCGTGTATTTAATCAACTTCGCATTAAAACCTAACGCCATATGAATCTCGGTCCTGAAAATGTATTATATCCGCATATATTCTTTGAGGGAATTAAACTCCTTTTATTTTATATTTTTGCAACCGTGTTACCGTTACACGCAAAGAATATAGTTTTTTTATACATAAGCACTCCTACTGAAATTGGTGATTATAGCTATTGCCTTTTTTTACTGTATTTAGATGAAAATAAGAACAAGTCTTTGCATGTGTGTATTGCACACACATGCACTCACACTGACACACATTTTCACAAATATCCACACGTATGTACATACGTACACACAGACACACTAAACACACGGTATACATAGTGCACTATACATTGACGATATAAGTATATATGTGGCGGAATCTCAAGCCGAATGGTGAGACTGGAGCGGTCACCGATTCACTCATGTTGCTTAACATTAAAATTAATTTTTAAAATAATAAGACGCAATGAAAAGCAAATAATTAGTCCATAGAATCTGGTATGAATTAACTGATAATAGAAAAAAGGTATGGCTCTCTCTCTCTTTTCCCATGCCTGTACGTACAGTAAAATAATGTAAAACTTTGCTTTTAATGTTTCGAAAAAAATTGTTTGATCAAGTAAATGAAATAGATATTTTATTAATATTTATAAAAACAATTTTATAAAGAAATATTAAATACGAATTTTAAATTAAAAATGCGTCATAAGTCACATTATAAGAGGCAGTAAAAGTAGTTGTCTGAAAGGAGTTGCTCATGGGTAGATGGATACGGTGATCGGCTCACGTGGAGAGGGTCGTGAATTGGAGCCTTGTGAAAAGTGTTTTTTTTTTTTTTTTTTTTTTTTTTTTTTTTTTTTTTTTTTTTTTTTTTTTTTTTTTTTTTTTTTTTTTTTTTTTTTTTTTTTTTTTTT
>JAPYYV010011643.1:0-10671 GCA_030522625.1 Copidosoma aretas | reverse complement strand
AGACTACACCGTCCGCGTGCCGCCGCGCTGCGTAGGTTGGTAGCCCCTGCCACTCGGCAACCAACCGGCAACCAACATACGCAGCGCGGCGGCACGCGGACGGTGTAGTCTTTATTTGAGCGCCATTTGTTAACCGTTGCTCATCCCAACTTTAAATTTGTCAGAGATATTATTGAAGGGTTGTATTTTGAGCTGATCTAAAAAAAAAAAATTTTTTTTAAATACATACTTTGCGAAAAACTTACCTACAAGTGAAACTCGATTTTAGCTGTGATATAGATATTATAGGTCAAAATAAATGGTTCCATCAGAAAGAGCATCTTAAAATGTATCGATTTATCTATTTTGATTATTTTTTTACCTACTTTTTTTGGATCTTAAGCGAGTTGAAAAAAACGAGTTTTATGCAAAAATAGCGTCACGAGCGTCGGGTGGCCCGCTTGGCTTGGACGCTCCCATATTCCTGCATGAATAATTTATATTTTCACATGTATCATCTTCCTCCTGCATATCTCTTCATAATATTTTAATCCTATATTTCTGACTGATATTATTATTTCATTTGTTGTTTTTTTTCCTCTTTACATAGCAATGTGTGCTTTATATATTTATATGTTTTTTTTATTGCAGATCCTATAGTCTATCACTTACAAACATCTAAACTCACTTATATCTTTTTTTTTGCTTTATTTTTCTCTCTGCTTTTTTTCTTTTTTTTAAATTTTACGGATGGTAGAATTGTCACTTACCATATAGTTTTTTTGTATTTTCTGTTTTACAAAAGTCTTCTTTTCCTTTGCAAAATCATCTTTGATTTTATCAATTTTATTTTCCTTCGTAGCTCTTTTTATAAATCCTCTAGTTTTCCAATCCTCTACTTTCTCATATACTTTTCAAAACTGTAGCGAATTTCAGAGAAACGACAAAAAATACAAAGACATATTTCAACACGAAAAAAGGATTTTTGAGCAAAAAATAATAGCACTATTATGAAGAGCAGGTCAAAATCTATCGATTTTCAATTTTTTATTATTTTATTAGATTTTGTCTAGTCCGTACGAGCAAGTTTTTTCGCTCAAGCAAACTTGCATTAACTCGCTCGTACGGACTAGAAAAAATCTAATAAAATAAAAAAAAAAAATGAAAATCGATCGATTTTTACCTGCTCTTCATAATGGTGCTATTATTTTTTGCTCAATCCTTTTTTCGTGTTGAAATATGTCCTTGTATTTTTTGTCGTTTCTCTGAAATTCGCTACAGTTTTGAAAAGTACAATTTACACGAATCAAGCGAGCAAAACTCGGACACAACGTCCACAAATTTGTAGAGTGGGAGAGCAAGAAATGCGTAAATGACAAGCAAATAAAGACGTTGACATTGAGTCAACCACGCTTGACAGACAACTATATAGTTATAGTACAAACTGTAGACTCACTGATAACTAGTTGACATTCATCAAAACATAGTTTACCTTATATATAAGTAGAAGTCATGAACTTTACTTGCTCCACTGGATAGTTCACGATCAATGGAATTTGCAACTAAAATAACTTTAAAGTTTCAATTTGTTATAAAATCTCTTAAAGGATCGTACATTAGTAAATTTGATTTCACATACTAACATAATCGTATGCTGAGAGAGCAAACCCTCTTAACAAAGAAGAACTTTTAAAGTGTGTGGAAGAGTATGTAAAATCATTAAATTTGAAGACTTAGTTTACCGATGGAAGACCCGGACGACACTGGACAGAAGGTTTTTTCAGACGTCACCCAGAACTCACAATAAGCATGGCACAAAATGTAATCAACGCACGGGCAGGGGTAACTGAAGATCATTTGAGAGAATAGTTTTTAGGAGTCCGATAGTTTTTGGAAAGTAAAAACTTGCTCACCTTAAAACCTTCTTAAGTCTTTAATTGTGATGAGACAAGTGCAGAGTTGTGTCTAAAATTCATAAATGTAATTACCACAGTGGATCAAAAAAAGTATACAAGCAAGTTTATGATGACGAGAAAGTAAAACTTCACTACCATGTTTATGTATAACGCTGAGGGCACTCGTGCCCCTCCTATGTTAATGTACAAATATAAAGGTGCTATTTTAGAGCAAGACTTAATAAATTGTCCACGTGATTGGGGTTTGGGAAACTCTGAAAGTGGTTGGCAGACCACTAAGACTTGTTATGAATACACAACAATAGTATTTTATCCTTAGACAATTGTAAATGAGTTTGAGTTCTCCATAGTCATTTACTTGGATGGTCATTTATCCCATGCCTTTATACCACTGATAAGATTCTGTAGAGATCACAATATTGAAATTATTAGGTTCTTTCCTCACTCAACCAACATATCTCAACCGTTAAATGTGTCTTTCTTCACACGTTTCAAAGCAAGCTGGTCAAAAACTGTCAACAAGTAGAAAACAGATATATTCAGTAAAAAAAAGAAAAAGAAAGCCATAGAAACACCAGAAATAGCTTTTTATCAAGTAGGTAGTGGCTTTCTGGAAGAATTAAAAAAATCTTTTGATCAACAATTACAAAACGATTTTAAAGTATCTGAGTCAAGTGGAATATAGAATGATGATTAGAAATTCGAAGGTTTGCTTGAGTATTGGATAAGACTAAAAGAAAATGTTAATGTAAATACGAAGAGCATAGAGAAATATGATGAAGAATTAGCTTCTACGCAGGTATAAGAAATTCTTGATACGTCATTTACATCATAAGATAGAACAACAGTTGTTACAATTATTTTATTTTTACACTTTCTTTATTTATATATTTTTTTTGGTAAAAGAATCAATCATTGTATTTCAATCGTATTTACACTTCTTAACAAATATTCATTTATTTCTTATTATGTGTTTTTGTATAAATTTTATTAGAACAGTTTGATTTTTATCATACACTGCGATGAACTTCTCATGAGACAATATTTTTGGCTAGAATTTAATTTTCTTGACTTGATTAATTTTGAAAAACTTAAAAAATGTTCAAAATATAATTATGTTTAATTTGTTTACAAGAATGAGAGTTTAAAATGTTTTTTTTATGCACTTTTTCAACTAATGAATCTTTGAGCACAGAGGTAGTTCTCATCAACCAAGATATTCCACTTGCACCGGTGTCAGAAGGATCACACATTGTTTGTTCTATAATTAGTTATAGTAAGACAATTTAGGATAATATTAATGATTGAGGGATGGCACAAATACCTGTGATTGATGATGATACAATATCTAATTTGGAGTCTAGTGGCAGTTTTACCTTATCAAATGATGTTGAAATAGAGTATGTTGATTTTCTTAAAGAATATGCATCAATCAATGTGCATCAATCGAGTGGCTCGACCAATAATTCAAATGAAATTAATGAAAAATCAACTTCAAAATGTACAAAAAGTAAATATATATTTATATTGTTGCTCAAAAGTTGAACTTTACTATTTTTTATCTAATTATATTTTTTAGGCGAAACCTCATTTGTGAGCAATCTTATCCCAACTGTTAGTCAAGATAAGAAGGAATTATCTTCTAAGGGTGACATTAATATAAAAATTATAAATCTCAAACAGGAACCCATTGAAAACAAAAAAGAAAATCATTAACGTTGGTCCAAGCGTTACTTTTTCTTCTATATTTTTTGTACTCTAAAAGTATTCGATTTTCTTGTAATATTTTCATTCACTTAAAGGTAGTCTTAAACGTAAACACATGTCTGATTGTTCCGAAAATCTTAAAAAATTTAATACGCTTAAGATGGTAGTTGCTACAGCATCAAATGAGTTTTGGAACTTGTGTATTCAAAAAGAAAATCGAAAAAAACAAAAGAAATTGGAAGAACAAGAAAAAAAGATGCGTCAAGCAGAAAGGAAAAAATTGTTGGATGAAAAAAAAGAAGAGAATAAAAGAAGCCAAAGAAGCGAAAAAAGCATATGACGATAGATTAAAGGAATTAAATGTTAAAAGATGTAAAACCGAGCCAAAGAAATCTTAATAATTTTGCCTGAGTTTGAAATAACTCAAATCGTTCTTTGTATAAAAATAATTAAGTTATGCTTGGTAACAAAATATTTCTTATTCACGAATACAAATTTGTTTACTTTAGCATTGTACAAATATATAATATTTACCATACATAACTTTTTGCGCGGCTCATAATATGGGCATGTATTATGGGCCAGGTGGACAAAGTAAAAACAGGAGGCCCATAATTTCTTTTTACATTTACATAATATAAACTGAAAATGACTAAGCTTTTTATTCCCTTAAATTTTTTCGTGAACTCTTTTTTATCATATTTTATGTGGGAACTTGTTCCCTAGAGTCTAGCGCTTCAAATGGTGCTGAAACAATAATAGTAATTGTTTTTTTTTTTTTTTAATCGATGGATAATTAAAACGTCGTCGAGTAACTTGCCCATAATACGCACCTTTACCTGATAAGCGTGCGAGTGTATTTGGTTATTTGGTTGTAGGTACTTCAGTTGTATCATATTTTGTATTGGGCTAGAGCGTACGGTTCTGCCGTTATTTTGTCATAACTCTTGTCACTAACAGTCCGTTTTATTGTTTTGCGCCTGTCTATAAATTATATTAGTTGTGCGGGAAAAATAAAAATTCCAAGTGGATGCAAAGGATTGTCTTCGGCTGCATCCGGTTGTTTTCGGCAATATTCGACGATGTTACAGAGTTATCGTGAGGTGGTTTATCTGTGATAGGAATTATTCGTCTTTCTTCAGCCGAATTCGGCGATAAAGTGTCTTTCGTGTGACTTCAGCCATCTTCGTCTATAAAAATAAGCATCGAGTGAAAATTTCTAAGTTTTTGAGGGGAAAGGTGAGCGGTCGACAGATCCTGAAAATTTTCTACGATTTTGAGGTAGGGGGGGGGGGGGGGGGGGGGTTCAGGGGGTTGAGGGGGGGCAGCGAAAAATTAAAAAAATTATTTTCACGTTGAATCGCGGAGAAAACGCTCGGTTTTTTAAAGAGGGGGCGGAGGGGGGTTTTGTGGTGCACAAACATATGACGATCACTCAAAGCGCAAAAAAAAATTAATTTATCCGTGATTTGAGGGGGGGGGGGGCTGAGAAGTGGTGAGGGGGCGGAAGATTTTTAGTCCTTATCAATGTATGTATGTATATATATATATATAAACTAGTGGGGCTTCGCGCCCTGCGCGCTCCACGCACCAACCCTCAAATTTCGATATTTTTATCGTCATGTCTGAAAAATAAATGAAAAAGATTATTTTTTAATACACATATATGCATACAAACCTAGATAACTGAAGCGATCTCATGAAAATTCGCTAAAAATTTGAACAGATATAGTCAATGCATGAAATTAGTTTACTGATTTATCAAATAATTGTTAATAATTTAATACGTATAATGACTTTAATTAGTATTTAACGTTAATATTGATTAATATGTATATACATACAATATTTACGCAATCATTATTACAGAAATAGTTATGAGCTTTTGTTTGTTATCTTTGGTCATATTAGAATCAATTATTGATATAAGTTTGAAATAAGATATCATTTTAAAATTCTTTCTTAATATTTGTGAATGTAAATTGTTTATTTTATTTTTTATTCATGTCATACATAAATTTTTATATACTTCTACACTTTCTTTGTTTGTTTCATAACTATTAAAAATTCTTATCCTCTTATATTAGTACTAATAATATTTTCAATTCAGTAACTTTTGTAATTGATTATACATACTACAAATTGTTATAATTTCTTTTTACATTTACATATTATTATAATTTATAACGCATAACATATTTCTGAAATTTCAATCTTGACTGTTGTGCCTTATTTATTAACATAAATATCTTATATTTTCATATAAAATATCTTTTCCTAGCACATCGCTCCATTATCTTTTAATCCTATATTTCTGACTGATATTATTATTTCATTTGATGTTTTTTTTCCCTCTTTGCATAGCAATGTCTGCTTTGTAAATCTTTTCCTTTCTTTGCTGATCCTATAGTTTATCACTGAAAAACTTCTAAACTCAGCTATATCTTTTTAGTTTTGCTGTATTGTTTTCTCTGCTTTTTTCTTTTTTTTTACATTTTACAGATGATAGAAATGTCATTTACCATATAGTTTTTTTCTATTTTTAATTGCCATAAGTCTTTCTTTCCTTTGTAAAATTATCTTTGGTTTTTTCAATTTTATCTTCCTACATTGTTCTTTTCATAAATCCTTTCGTTTTCCAATTCTCTACATTATCATGCACAACTTAATCTTCTTCGCCTATTTTGTATTATTTTCAATAATTAAGTTCGTTAATTCTTCGATTAGTCATTATTGAGGCCACCTGCTCTTGTCTATTTTTCTTATGTAAAAAAAGTACATTTATTCCCTTTTTTTTATGCTTATTTCTAGGCTTATTCTTCCCGCCTCCATTCGTCATATATATCCTGGTACGTTTGCATTTAAACCGGACATAATATTTGTAAATCTGAATCTATTTTTTCCCCTCTTTCTTTCCTTTCTCATTTCAAAATCCATGCCTACCTTGCCCGCTTCCAGCTTTCGTTTATAAGCGCGTCCAGCGAGATCGGGCCACCTCGCGCGTAGGGCGCATTTTTTGCTCGAGCACACTGTGTTCAACTCCCTCGTACGGATTAAAAAAAATCTAAAAAAAGAATAAAGAAATGACAATCGATAGATTTTGACCTGCTTTTCATGATGGTGCTGTTAATTTTTTCTCAAAAACTTTTTTTGTGTTGAAATATGTCTTTAAATTTGTTGTCGTTTCTGTCAAATTCGCTACAGTTTTGAAAAATAAAATTAACACGAATCAATAGAGCAATACTAGGACCACACCTTCACAGATTTTGAGAGTGTGAGAGCAAAAAATGCGTGAATGATAAGCAAATAAAGACGTTGACATTGGGTCAGCCACGCTTGACAGGCAACTATATAGTTATAGTACAAACTGTAGACTCACTGATAACTACTTGATATTCATCCAAACATGATTTACGTTATGTATAAGTAGAAGTCATAAACATAACTAGATCCGCTAGATAGTTCACGAACAATGGAATTTGCATCTTAAAAAATTTTAAAGTTTGAATTTGTTCAAAAATATCTTTAAGGATCGCGCATTACTGTATTCGATTTTACACACTAACATAATCGTATTTTTCAATTTTTTGTCATTCAATAATTGAAATAGACATTGATAAAGTCATTTACGTATATTAGATATTTTTTATATGTAGTGTAAATTATAAATTTTTTTAGATATTTTAATCTTAATTGGTATCAAATAAAAAATTCTGTATAACTATAAAGGAAAAGCAAGGTAATAATAAACTATGTAAACAGAAACTTTTCAGCTGATCTGTCCGATTGTTGTAATAATGTATGATTGTACTAAGTACGTTACCCCGAAACACAATAGACTACTGCTAAAATTCTGAATTACGAAATAATTTATTAATTATTAAACAGTTTGAGCAAGCAATTTTATTCGGTTGTTTAGTCTTAGGTGCTTGGTTTTTACTTTAGTTGGATTACGTATTTTGCTGAATTTTACGGGTCTTTTAATATGTGTTTAATCAGCGTTATAACTGACGTAATAGTGTTTTATTTCCTGCCTCAAAAAAGCCAACTTAGTTATTCTAGACGTAGTAGTAGAACATTGTATTAAGAAAAGTTTTTTCTTTTTCTCAAATGTCGAGATCAGCTGTCATAAAATGTGATTATTTTTACATGTTCTCAGAAGCATGTGCTATCCAGCCAACCGTGTCTATTTACATTATAATTAAATGTATAATACACTTTTACAGTAAGTGAGGTAAATGTACCAGTACTTGACCACTAAATTATTGGTCCCAGTACTTGGCCACTATCACAATTTAACGATTCACACGAAATTTTGCAGCTGTAAAAAATCTTTTTTTTTAATATTCACGCTTATAAATTTATACTTTATTTTAAAAAGTTATCTCAATGATATACTTTACTCAAAAAATTGATAAAAAGTGTTTCTAGAAATTGACTTTGATCGGCTGACCAGGTATTGGGACATCTATCAAGGTAACCTCACTTTTGGTGTATCCCAATAGTTGGCCAATGTTAATTGTGTACAATTCATACAAACGGCCAACTACTAGGACTCGAAATTCTGGCCACAGGGACAACCTTTTTTTACAGTGGCCGAGAATTGGGACATTCGACCAACTCGAACTATAATTAAAAACTTTTTTTCTGTGTTTGTAAAAAATTATTTCTTCTTGGTACTGCTTAGAAGAGTGTTATAACTATCGATTGATACCTATTAAAATTAGAAATTTAAATTTTTTTCAATATTTACGGAGTAATTTAGAATTAGGTCTACTAAGGTGTCCAAGTACTGGTACATTTACCCTATGATACACATAATTATATTGCTGATAATATCTTGTATTAAAAAGATATTTCATGCCATTAGGAGATCTTAGCTTATAACTGTTAAGATATAGTTTGCTAGATTTCCGCACAATTATGGTTTGCACACACTTGTTTTTTTTTATGCATCATGTGCATGAATCGGTTGCTCTGCCTGATTCCTGCAATTGGGTGTTATAAAGGTATAATATAGGGTATTATTCTATGTACTTCATTCGGAAACCCAGTATACTTCTCTGTTTACACTTTTAGTAAATAAATGATCTGTTAATATATAGTGTAAGCGGGCAAGTGCATTTGGTTATTCGGTCGTAGGTGTTATATTTTACTTTTATTTCGTATTCTGCTCGAGTGTACGGGTGTTCCGTTATATGGTACATCAGTTGTATTACTAATGGTTACGTTTTATTGTTGTACCTCTGTCTATTAGCCAAATAAGACGTGCGGGCAAAACCGAAAATCCCGAGTGGCTTTGAATGAGCGGCTTCAGCTGCAATCGGTTGTTTTTGGCAATGTTTGACGATGTTGGAGGGCTTGGGTGAAAGGATTTGTCTGTAATTGAAATAATTCGTCCGTTTTCGGTAGACTTCAGATAGAATGTGTCTTTTGGGTGACATCAGACATCTTCGGCTATGGTTAAAATGTGGGGCAGCAGGGGGGGGGAGGGGTATACGAAACTTAAATAAATTCTAAGTCCTTGCGGATTGTTGGGTTAGTAAGAGATAACCTAAAGGAAATAGGGGACATAAGAGGTGTGGAGAGTAGAGGGGGGCGTGGCGGATCAGACTTAGTGTAAAAAATTATTAAAAATTCGCATATTTTCACCTTAATTTTACCTTACCTTTGATCATGTAAAAATCGTGTGTTGGGTGCATGATGTGGGTGTCATTACATACTATTCACACGATTTACGTATATAATATAGGAAGATATATATATATATATACATTATGGAATCAATATGTTGGTGGTAAGAGCCACTTTTTCTCTACCCTTATGTATTTTTATTGTACATTTGTTAATATAATGTTAATCTTAAAATGTGTATAAGGGAGAAATCGAAATGTAACCAAATTATTAATTCACATGCATGAACTTATAATTATGTTGTGTGTGTGTGTGTGTCTACTGTAGATTAGGTTATAAGGTGATGGGGGGGAGCTGAGGGGGAGACGAGGGGGAGGTGGAAAGGGAGCTGTAGGGAGCCGGGGCGGAGCCAAGGGGGAGCGGGAGAGCTAAACCAAAAAAAAATTGGATTAAAAATCACGTAAAAATGAGCGAATAACTACGTGATTTGAAGAAGAGCTGTGGGGAGCCAGGGGGGAGTTGAAGGGGAGCGTTGGGGAGCGGGGGGGTAGGGCTAAAATTTGTTCATACAACTATATAATATATGAAGATATATATATATATGTATCAGGGTGATCAGTTAGTACTTTAAAACCGGGAAACAGTATGAAAGGATTTGTCATGAATCCAACCAATGTTATAGTATAATTTTTGGTTTAGTAGTTTTTAAACTACAAGCATTACTAAATAAGGGATGTTTATCCCATTTTGAACGCTTTTTGCTATGGTGCGGGAAGTCATGAGAAGCGGCGCTGTCACGTAGTGGAAATTCAATGTAGGTAAAGCAGAACGGTTACTACTACTACTACTTTATCCACCGGTAGATGGCATATACACCGGTCGTCGCCATGCAGCACTGCGTCTACTAGAACTTATACTCACAAGTCCCGCTCAAGAACCGCCCAAGTCCCGCTCAAGTACCACCCAAGTACCACACAAGTACCGCACAAGTCCCGCTCAAGTACTACCCAAGTACCGCACAAGTACCGCACAAGTACCGCACAAGTCCTGCGCAAGTAACACCTAAGTACCGCACAAGGACCGCACAAGTACCGCCCAAGTCCCGCTCAAGTACCGCCCAGTACCGCACAAGTACCGCACAAGTACCGCCTAAGTCCCGCTTAAGTCCCGCTCAAGTCCCGCACAAGTCCCGCTCAAGTACCGCCCAAGTCCCGCACAAGTACCGCACAATTACCGCCCAAGTCCCGCTCAAGTACCGCCCAAGTACCACCCAAGTACCGCACAAGTACCGCCCTAGTACCGCCCAAGTACCACACATACCATACAAGTCCCGCTTAAGTCCCGCTCAAGTCCCGCACAAGTCCCGCCGAAGTCCAGCTCAAGTACCACCCAAGTACTTGTGCTGTACTTAAGCGGTACTTGAGCGGGACTTTTG